>MLYV02000794.1:0-158968 GCA_001913855.2 Hermanssonia centrifuga | reverse complement strand
CTGTTGGTATATAAAGAGATAGGTTTACAAATGCAATCTGAATTGGCGTATTGTTTTCTAATCTACCGCTGCTAGATCATTAGGCTCGTTCCCAGCCGTTCCCGACATTCAAGCTCCGCCGCCGACTCGCACATTTTGCAAGCTCACGCCTTTCGAGCCCCGCTCAGCCCAAAAAAGAAGGCCACCGGCCGACGTGATGCTGGCGTAGGCTGGCGTCCGGAAAGGTTTTACGAGTTTAGCTGCTAGATACTACTAATTTGGGAATTTGATGCGGAAAGGCTGGTTTTTCGGGGGGTTAGTATCGAAGCTCCCGGCCTTCGGCCGGTTTGTCGGGGTATCTGACATCTAACATTTGCACTCTCGAGGGCCATTTGTCGGGGTCCAGTATCGAACTTGCGGCCTCAAAAAGTCCAAAAAGTCGGGAAACCGGGATCGAAGCTCTGTGCGGGTTTGCCGGGGTCCTGGCTGGGTACGAGACTAGAAGGCCCCATGCCGTGTGTTGAAGCCCTCGGATTGGCAACGATGACTATGCTCTGTCAGGAATGCTATTGTGGCAAGATGTGAAAGATCCTACTAGTCTAGACGACCGTGTTAATGTGGGAAGGGTGAAGTTCGAAAGGTCCTAACAAAACATCGCGAGGCAGTTCCAACTCGACCTTTCTCTTTTACGCTCCTCGGCCTGCATCGTCACCTGGCGCATTCGGGTTTTCCGGAGCTGCAAACTGCTGGTGGGATCCGCAGCAAGAGCGCAGAGGGTATCGAACATCGCACTATCCACTGCCCCCAATAAATCCACGGATATCCCCAATCGCGGAGGCGACCAGGGGCGAACTATCCCATGCGTTCCCGATAGAATAATCTCTCGTTTATATTTCCTGGAAAGTTCTTCTGCAAGTTTCCAACAGCAGGCACAGCAATTTCGAGTGCTGCCGATGGCGATGTACCCAACCTGACAAGTTGGATCAGAATACTGTGCTGAAAGCCGTACTGCAGCAATTCTACCTTGAATATGTCTGGTAAATTGCCTAAGCGATTGCCATTATATTTGAAGATATCTTGGATCGAGGGAGGGCTGTCGCTAGATCCGGCATCTGATAGAATACCCATCAAAGCACATTCGGTGTGAACTGAGCCTTCGAATTTGTGAAGCGTTTGCTCTTCGTCGTTGAAAAATGCTGAAATATTCTGTTCCTGGTCCTCCGGAAGTCGGCCAAAAATTTCCTCTTTTATAGACTGAAAGGCCGCAAGTTGATTTCCGCGCTCAGGGGGAACATGCACCAGATACAACTCGATCGGAACTCGCGAACGAAAAATCTCATGTTGCGTCAGAAATAGTGAGGCATTGACCCATGAGACTATGGCTCGCAGGTAGCGAAATACATGGCCACCGGCGGATTCTTGTTCTTCTTTGGTCAGTGCCTCGCCATCAGGATCATCTAGAAAGTAATATTCCTGAGCAATCAGATGTACGTTGTTCGTATCTTAAGCACATACCTGTTTTTGCATCAGGAGAATATTTACTAGCCAATGCAGGTTCCTCTAACGGCTCTAGGCGAGACGTATAGGAAGTGTGCTTTAGGATCTCCTTCACAGGGGCTAAGTCCAGAATGACTGAAAACATATCAAGGTAGTCTGAGACTATGATAATGGATTCTGCGTCCATAGTTGCACGGGGGACTTGTTTCGGCGGCGTGTGTCCATCGAAATATAGTGTCATCAGCTTTTCTTCCAGCACTCCAAATAGGGCACACGCCACCTTAGCCCACGCTTTCGCGTTGTCGGTCGCAAAATAATAGGTAGCACGTCCATCTGCCGTCTGAGAGACCGGTTTGACGTCGTAAACTTCAAGTGTTGCTTGTAGGATCGGATGCTGCAAAACGAACTCTGTACGTTTGAAAACGGCGTCGCCTGGTTGCCAGCTGCGAAGTACCGACACTGGGTGTATGCGCCAAATCTTATTTCCATTGGAGATACGCTCGGCAATCTTCAGGAAACAACGGCGCACGACGAAGCGGAGGAAGGCCCAGTATGGTGATGGAGGGGCACTGGGGTCATGGCTGTTGTCAAATGTGGATATGTGGAAAGTCCGCAAAGCGTGCAGTACGTCTGCAGCGTGCTCCTCGAATGACACTACGTTTGACTCAGATCTTGATGGATTCAGTATCACTCCTCTTATATATGAATACAAATACGACTTACGGGCCGGACGCTAGAAACTGTAGATCAAGTCGACGTTCAGATAAGAGATGTACGTCTATCCCAGTAGTGCACCCTGTTCTAGGATGCTGAGGGTCACCCTGAATGGCCACAATGCACTTGACGAGTTGTGGCAGTATTATCGCAGTGACCGCGCAGTTGTGATCGTGACTTCCAGTCATTAACAGTGTAGCAGCAAAGTAGAACGAGCGTAGCTCGCTGTTCGTTCCAGGATCCGAAGGGTCGAGGTTTGTGACCGGATGGAGACATTCAGACTTGTTGAGAAGGCTTGTCAACGTTTGTATACGTTGCTCGTAATGCGAGAAAGCAGCCGATGAGTTTGCGCCAGCAAGGTGATCCCGAAGGGTATTTGATTGCCTAGATCAATTCATTGTTAGGCATACTGAGCAGAGAGTCGGTTGAGACTTACTTCATTCTTGTGAACGTTCATACAGTTTGGGTTGACAGTTATAATGCGTCGCTTATAAATTCGTCCCCGGTTGGAATATGCAATTCTAACAGTGGTGAATTAGCCCCGCAGATAGGTTGAATACGTCAATTTTCGGAATGCATACGAAGAGTTGCTGCAAGGTAGTATCCCGTATAACATCCCTGGATAGTGTGCTCAATGAAGCTTAAGGAGAAGGCGGTCCCCGTCGGCGTGCCTGGGTCTGCCTGGGTAGATATTCGCCCAGTGCCGGTCTTTGCCGATCCCCGTACCAAGTTGCGCTCAGGATGAAATCAAAACAAAAAAAGTTGTGGCACAATAGAATTTGAGGCGTTGCAGCAACCACCCGAGAGGTTACACATACCAGGGTGGTTTCTATCAGATTGTGACAGAATTGAAACAAAAATATATAATCATCGTACAAAACAAGCGACATGCAATAACTTTGGGAGCATGTATTGAACGATAAGGTAGAAGCAGACAAAGACCGCACTTTCTCAGGCCAGCTCTGCCAACTGTTGAGTTCAGTGGTGTGAAGATAGGGGCAAACCCTGTAGAAAAGACGAAGAAATCAGCGGCACAAGAACTCACCCTGCAAGGGGAGCCGATATGCTTGGATGATGGCAACCGCCATCCTCACAGGTGCATATTCTCTGTATGCAGTCCATCAGTTGAAGTTACATTTCCGCCAGGTAACTGGACCGACGGTTGATATCTGAGCGCACATTCCCTCGATGCCAAGCCGCTATAAATGAGTACGCTGCAATTACGGATCTTAGACATACAACTCAGCACACCGACCTTTATCACGGTCACCAGTTTTTTTCGTGTTGTGCGATCTATCGAGACATTAGGTAACAAGGGGAAAATAGCACCGACCGTACGCTAGCATCCGATGTCGACTTGTCCCGCAATGCGGAGTAAGATTACAGAAAAGAGGAAGGGGAAATAACTCATATGAGAAAAGAAGAGAAGAAGCCCGCACCGCGTAGTACCCACGCATGTACATTCCACGGTTCCCTCGTCAATCGTGCTGAGCCGGCAAGAACAGTTAAGAGAATGAGCAAGAGGACCAAAATAAAAGCAAGCCGATGATGGATTGGACGGACTGATGATCGCCGCTCCTTCTCTCTTCTCATTTCGGTATATGCACACCTCTCTATCTGGCCTTTGACAACTAGGATGCTGTCAACCACGTTATGCACGCACCAGTTTGAGCTAGCTGATAATTAGGATCAAATACTCGGGATCATCGATACGAACTTACCTCCGCCCCATAATCGTATGCTTATCACGTGGCTTCTACAAGAAATCTTCGGCCCTCGCTCTCTTCTTCCCCCGGAACTCCTCCCCTCCAGACTGTGCCGAGTTCGCGCCTTGACTCTGGTTCGTGATGTCCTTCGGGGCGAGGTACTTCGGATGGATAGCCCGATGTTCTTCCTGTAAACGCGCGATCGGTTCAGTATCCAGCAAAGCAATGCTGGCAAAGAAATACTTACTGGTGAAAAATTGGCGTCCGACCATTTCAGCTCCGTGGCTTTCTTGAATGGTGTATTTGTCTGAGAGAGCGCAGGGTTGGGCAGACGAAGCTCGGGAGGAGCTGTGTTGGAAGTAGGAGTTCCAGTTTGTGAATGAACGCTTGGAGGCGGTGCCCCTGCATGTGGATTGCTAGCAGGCACAAAGTTTGGGGTGTGGACAGGCGGTGTCGGTGTGGCCATCGGGGGAAACCCTGGAGGACTCATGCCAGGCGGGAAGAAGGGGAAAGGGGGCGGGGCCATGCCAGGGGGGAGAGAGAAAGGATGAAGCCCCGGAGGGGGCATCATGAGACCTGGCGGAGGACCCTGCATTGGCGGCAGTGGCGGGAAGCCCGGCGGCATGCTATGAACAAACATCAGTCCACGATATTCTATATGCAGTAAAAAGTCTGCTTACGGCATTTGCATACCCGGTGGCATCGGGAAGGGAGGGGCGCCTGGGTATCCCGGAGGAGGAAAGAAATGAGGCGCACCTGGAGGGATTGTAGGCGTGCCTACTGTTGGAGGGGAGACGACCGTTGGCGGAGCAGAGTAAGCTTGCGGTGGGGCTCCATATACTCCACCTGTGCTTGCGTCGCTCGAAGCAGGGAGGTTACTGGGATCAGACGCACCCATGAGGGCCTTGTGGGCCTCGAGCTGAGCTTTGAGCTCATCCTCAGAGATCGCTCGGTTCTCGACCTTAGGTCGCTTGGCGGGGGGCTGACTTATAGAGCCAGGATTTAGGCCGAGCTCGATCTCTTTGCGACGCTTGTAGTCTGCAACGTCGGGGGCGGGGATACCTTCCATGCCGAAGATTTCTACTTCGTAGCCGTCTCGGCCAGGGAGAGCATTGTCGATTCGCGGAAGGCTGAAGCCAATGTCAGCTCGTGAAAGAAATATGAGGATGTCAACAAGAAACACACTTCTCAGGCTCGAGCTTGTGTACTTGCTGGATATGTACTGCAAGTCCCCCCGCTGTGTTGAGACGACGAGGGCACAAGTTGCATTTAAAATGCTTCGCCTTCTGGTGTTGCATTAGAACTGAGAGGGAGGTTTTGTTACACAAGAAAAGGGAAGGTGTAGTATCGAATACACACCCTTTTCATCTTCGAATTCCCGCTCACAGTACCAGCACCAAGGTCGGATGATCTGTCGACGAACGTCAAGTATACCGTCTACTCAGGAAGAAAAGGGACATGCCTGTTTATTCTTCTTCTTCGCCATCCTGGAAAATCGTCCGAACGTTTGATATGAGGCTGCAGGCGAGGTGGTCTTGCGCAAGGCGAGGAGCGGTTGAAGAAAGAGAGAAGGGACTACTGCTGATTCAGGGCACGTAAGTGGCTTAGAAAGAAAACATAATATTTATTATGCAACTCAAGTACTTATATCCAGAAACAGCCCAGAACTGAGTTTGATTTCCCACGCATCCGGAGCGCCTACTCTAATCGACAGGTCTAAAGGCTTTGGCCCGCAGTGACGAAAACATGAACCTCGTTTCTATCTTGCACGACGACCACGGCGACGACGACAACACCATTTACGACAAGGACGATTTCCTCTCCCAACGCCCATGATCGGGCACTCGATACCCGAATACATCTTCATCCGTATCTGTATCTGGGGTCTCCGTCTCGTTGCACCTCTCAGCATAGCCTATGTCGCCTCCAGCTGGTACACCGGTAGCTGGATATATTCCAGGTGGATAGGGTACTATGCCCTAATAGAATCGTGTTTCTACTTCTTTGTTTACTTGCCGCGGAGTAAATTTTTGCAAGAGGTGAGTAAACCGTTATCATGTTAGCCATTTCATTCTGCTCCATTCGTAAATCTCGGACATACCCACGATGATATATTATTGCAGTGAATAATCAATGTCGTTTCATAAAAATGGAGGCAGTTCATGGAACATAAATAAAACCATTGAATATCTCTGGAGGAGTTGTGTTGCAGGGCGTACTGCTCTTCAACCACTCATCGATTCCATATATCAACCGATTATAATATCTTAGACAGTATTGGGTCCTCTTGCTAACACGATCGAACCCTCCCAGGCAGCAAAGCACCCTGAACTTCTTTCCCGCAAAGAACGTGAAGCATTGTTCGCCAAGTGTTTTGCGCGCATGAGTGACACAGACCAAGCCACAGGATGGTTCTATCCCCCCTCTCCGAACTCCATTCGCCGTGAAAACATGCTGGAATGGATCCTCTGGGCACTCTTCGCGTCGAACCGAGCCGAGCGCCTGGAGGAGTGGGAGGACGAGCTTGAGGGGTATATCCATCTCGTAGAGAAACTCATGGGACGGAAACTAGAAGACGGTTGGGACGAAGATATCAAGTGCATGAAAGTATCGATGGATCCGATCGTTTCACTCCATAGACCGTTCGTCTGGTACCTGGTGAGTAGTCGTGTTTCTCTGCAGATTCATGTCCTCACCGTGCGCAGATCGTCGCCCTTGTAGACACGTACACGACTGTAAACCTCGTCGTATATGGCTTCCAGCACTACACACTCTCGAGGTGGTATACGTACTTCCCACCACGGCTCTTTAGCCCCCTCGTGAAACCATCTCCGTATCCGCAGCTATCGTACTGGTATCGGCCACATCGGTCTAAAACTAAACAACCCATTGTATTTTTTCATGGCATCGGGGTATGTCTTCCTTGTTTCATCTCACATCTTCCCGTTTAGCTCAGACTTCTCTAGATTGGCCTAGTGCCGTATGTCCCGTTCCTTGCGGAAATTGCTGCAGCGGACCCGGATGTAGGTATTATCGCCATAGAGAACTTGTCCATCAGCATGCGCATCTCACCAGAGCCACTGACGCGCGAAAAAATGCTCGAGGCAGTCAGAGTCATTCTCGACTACCATTCCGTGCAAACGTTCGTCGTCGCAGGACACTCGTATGGTAGCGTAACTGCAGCGCACGTCATGCGCTCCGAAACACTGTCACCTCGGGTCGCAGGTTGGCTCTTCGTGGACCCGATTCCATTCCTTCTGCACTTACCCGCGGTCGCGTACAACTTTGTGTACCGAATGCCAAAGACGGCGAACGAGTGGCAGCTGTGGTATTTTGCGAGCCGGGATCCGGACATCGCGCGGTCCCTTGGAAGACACTTTTTCTGGGCAGAGAATATCCTATGGAGGGAGGACCTAGCCGGACGAAAGGTCGGGGTGGTGCTGAGTGGACGGGATCAGATTGTCGACGCGGCGGAGGTGAGGAAGTACCTCACCGGCGAAGAAGAGGTGAAATTTAGATGGAAGAGCGAGGATGAGAAGTTGGAAGTGCTATGGTATCCGGACTTGGATCATTCCAAGGTGTTTGACACGACTAAACTTAGACGGCCGATGGTTGATATCTTGCACGAGTTCGTTAAAATAGAAGAGAGGCCGGAATCAGTAGATGAAGCCGTACTCGTGCATTAGTTCTATCCGTTGTACTATCGAAATTCTTATTACTGCGCTATACTTCTATCTATACTATATGTAGAACTCTTACCGTAGGCCGTTACACTATTCAGTTTTCTTCATTTGCTACGCTTTCACCGGTGGTAGAATAGTATGGCACCCGCCACCTCTATGCGACAAGTGTCGCGGGCCCATCCACAGTGTGGGTCGAACACAACGATGCCAGATTGACAATTCATTTAGGCGTGACCAACTTTACGTGTAGCATGTGTTCCTGCGCGGGAGAGCACTATTACGACCAGCCTGGGGGTTTATTTCTAAAAGATCTGATTTATCGTGAGAGATAATTACCTGGATGAATGGTGGACAAAATGTGATGCAAATGAAAGAACATGATAACTTATCCTCATTCTTATCATACCATTTTGCAACAGTAAGGAAGAAGGGCTTGTCTCACACCCGCTCATATTATATCTAGAAATCGCTTCTTATGCGTTACGTGGTGCAACTTTACGGTTGGCTTGTGAAGACAGCAGCATCTAGCTAAGGCAACTAGATGTTGCGTTATAAAGGTCCCCATAGCGGGAAATCTACCACGCTTCCGAACTTGATCTGCGCGAAAGAGGAGCGGTCGGGGAAAGGCAGATAGGCTGATGGTACATTCTTAATTGTGGGCTGAGGAACTGGATAGATGCTGGTCCCGGCTATGGTCGCTCTGGAAATATCGCCGGCAGGGAATGCAGAAGGAATGCACCTGTCGATCATGTTCATCTAAACCGCGCTGGTTTTTGAATAACTGAAGAAAAAAACAGATGAGTGGATCAAGCCCAATCTGCGGACACCTTACCCTATTGCAGTCATGGCAGCGATGATGGGCATCATCGTAATGACTCTTCAGCTCCTCCTCGGAGAGAAAGTGTTCGTCGCAACGCTGGCAGTAATCATGCCGGGGACTTTGAACGTAGTGCTGGATGAGAGCCCATCGAGTGGCAAAGTCTTTGTCACAACTGTTGCAGATATTGTGTTTATCGCTATAAGACTTATGCTCCTGCAACTCGTATTCGGCATCGAAGATCTGAGGGGGGAAAGCTAAGCCTAAGTTAATGGGCCCGTCAAATCCGGCGTCACTTACGATACCACAACGGCGGCAATAGATGTGCTCCTCGTCATAGTGAGTTTCGAGGTCGTCCTCATCGTCAAAGTCCTCGCTACAATCCTTGCAGTAGTGATGCCTAGAGCTATCCACGTAATGCTGAAGAAGTCTCTGTCTGCTTGCAAAGTCTCTGTCACAATCGTCGCAAATATGATGGTTGCTCGAGTCCTGTTTATGCTGCCATAGAGCGCGGTTGCTCCCAAACGATCTTTCGCACCGGTCACAGTAAGACATAGTTTGTGCTCCTGCCATCGAAAGATCAGCCACCTGCTTGGATCATAGTTACTCACCAGATACCGCCCACTTTAACGGAGCTCTGATACCACTAGCCCTGCTGCCCGTGCCAAGTATCAAGTGGAAGCCGCAGCGTACTTCCGAGTCCGAGTCAAACGGGCTTCAGTATTAGACGCTTCAAGTGTTATGTCTATATATGGAGATATAAAGCACGTGCCTGCAGTGAGTTACCGTTTTTAAGAGTTTGTTATAGGGTTAAATCGTTGAATGATATCAGATTCTTCCACTGGCACTGGCACTGGCACTCATAACCTGCTTCGGACCAACAACAACAACAGCAACAACAACAACCCAAAAAAAAATCATGTTTTCACCTGCTACCTTTCCTTCGCTGAGTTTTCTTTCTCCCGGATCATAAGTACCCCGAGTCGGGATTACTGCCATGCGCTACCTTCGTTTCCGGGTGCCTTGTTTCTTAGACAGTTTTAGGCCCAGTCATCAATCTATCATCGCCGAGTTATGCCTAACCTGCTGGTTTCAGGCATTCCAATGCCATCAAACCCCCGGATAGTAATGAGTCGACGTTGCCGTCTATCAACCCGAAAATACGGCTATCGTTGCTCGGAGTTCGATTGCTGTCTGGCACGGCCTAGTGGATTATCACTCCCTCGCCCAGCTATCACGGGCAGTATCTCCGCCCAGATGCCACGCGTTTTCACGGTGTATCTTGTTTTTATACTCGGACACTGGTTGGGGTACCCTCGGTTGCTTCGCTTTCAAACATGTCCCCTCGGCGTGCCTTTCAGCTTTTCATCCTTCTACTCTCGTTGACCTTGGTGGAATCCGTCACAATCTATGGAATTTCTGGCGCGATCCAACCCACTGCTACTACGGGAATTCCAAGCAGCGCAGCAACCTCTGCAACCTCTTCTTATACGCCCCCTGCGTTTAATACCGTGGTTCTGGAACCACCGCCGATCCCTTCGCCTCCTCCACCTGTACAATTTGGTATACAACTTCAAAGCAGCTCGCAAAGCATATCGGGACTGTCTATCCCTCACGATGGCGCCTTTTTTGGGTTCTCCATCGAGATGAGCGTCGTTATTCAAGTAGGTGAGTACAAGTATATGATTTTGTGCCGGAAAGACATAACGTATCTTATAAATTACTGAACAGTGGGAAAGAATTCGTGCGTTGTTATGTTGTCAATCGTAGTATCACCCGCTTAAAGCGCTCGCCAGGTCATATCTTCAAGTCCCCTTCCTCAATCTCATGTCCATCATGAGGGATCGCGCCGGACGCGTGAATATTCGCGTTGGAGGTAATACGCAAGAGACCGCAGTGTTGGTCGATAGTCTACCAGATGGCGCGATGATCGAAAAAGACAAGGCCGATACGTCTAACCCAGTCCGTGTAACCACTGTTATATATTGTATATATTCTAACGAACGGGTACCTTATTTTCTTGTATAATAGACGCAAACACCTACTCTCATCTTTACGCCGGAGTTTATTTACCTATTCTCAAATGTTTCCTCGCTGGTGAACACAAAATGGTATCTAGGTATCTCACCTGCCTTAAGTGTAATGTTGCCGTGCGACTCAATTTCTTGATCCATAGGCATTCCCATGAACGATACATCTGCTCTCAGATTGGGCATCGCTGAAGTGGCGGAAGCTATACTCGGTGACAATCTTATCGGTTTCCAGCTCGGCAATGAGCCAGATCTATATGCTGGGTACGTACTTATCATACTTGACTAACGCTACGCCAATAACTTGTTTTTATGATCAGACACGGTCATAGGTCGCTGAGCTATGGTCCTGAGGATTACTTTGGGGAATTTGCCGTAGTCGTACAAGCTATTGCGAATGACAGTAACATTCCTATCCGTAATAACCTTATCGCTCCCAGCCCCTCTGGGACGCATTGGAGCCCCGAGATGGTCTGGGATACTGGATTTATTACGGCTTACCAACCCCAATTAGGTGCATTATCTGTTGAACAGTGCGTACAAGTCCAATGTAGGGTGTTAATCCTGATCCTCACGCTTTGATAGCTATCCGATGGACAACTGCGCGGAGGCGTTCCCTGACTCTGGTTTTGGACCTATCATCAATCCTCAAGATGTGTTTGCGAGCTATTTGACGCATGCCTCAGGTATCGACATTGTGCAACCTTACCTAAATACCGCAAACATTGCGCAACAGGTCGGAAAACCCTTCTTAATGTTTGAAACAAATACGGCTTCCTGCGGAGGATTCGCTGGCCTCTCGGACTCTTTCGGTGCAGCTCTGTGGGCTCTGGACTACGGCCTTCAGATGGCCTACAGTAACTTCTCAGGTGCTTTGCTGCATGTCGGCGGAGAGTCTGATACCTATAATGTAAGTGGTTCAACTCCCCACGGTGTATTTATCTTAAGTCCCCTTTGATTCCAGCCCTTTACTCGTACGTCGTCTTGTCTTGGACATGAGACTAGTGACTTAGAGTCAACTTAGCTCCGCCAACCAACCAATCAACTACAAAACAATGGACAGTAGGACCGGTCTTCTACGCGGCTGTCGCGGTGGCGGAAACACTGGGAAGGTCCAATACATCTCAGATCCTCGACATTCAAGCAAACGGAAACAATATGTACACCCCTGGATATGCCGTTTACGACGGAGGAAATCTGGATAGGGTGGCTCTATTCAATTATATGACTGACCCTAGCGGCGCCAACGATTACACAGCGTCAATCTCGGTTACTGGTGGTGACACTCCTGCGCAGGTCTCTGTCAAGTCAGTTCCTCACATTACTGCACTTCAGCAGTGGCTGATAATGGACTTAATAGATACCTTCTGGCACCGTCGGTCTCCGAGAAATTCAATATTACATGGGCTGGTCAGGTTTGTGACCTCTCTTCCGCGGTATCGCATAAATTACCTTATGCCATTGCTGATATCTGTTTCAGACACTTGGTGGCCAGTTCGAGTCAGGTCAGTAGCGCCATATCCTGTTGTGGATCGTAGGGAGCTAACTGTTATGTAGATGGTCGTTTCCAAGGTTCCGAATCAGTGTCAACTGTTCCATGCGACCAGACAGCCGGCACTTGTAATATCAATGTCCCCGCTCCCGGCTTTGCCTTGGTCTTCTTGAACAGCAATGCACTCTCTGATTCCGAACCCTCTGCTACCAACACCTTTCCAACGACTGTGGCGACCAAACCGGGTCATCAAACCTTCAGCGTCGATCCGGCCGCTTTGGCTACTTCAAACGGACATAGCGGTAGTGACCGTCAAAACCACACTGCGGGTACAAGTAAAGGCAGTAGCGATGCGAGAAAGCAGGCTGATGTCCTACCGCGTATGGCTGGCCTGTTAGTCGCCATGTTGACTGGATTGACCATCCTGCTTGGAACGCTCCATCGATGATTCATATCTGTTCCACCCGAATATTTTATGAGATGACATCAGTTGTTGGGCT
Organism: Hermanssonia centrifuga; assembly: GCA_001913855.2. NCBI lineage: Eukaryota > Fungi > Basidiomycota > Agaricomycetes > Polyporales > Meruliaceae > Hermanssonia > Hermanssonia centrifuga. The sequence continues at coordinate 146,550 of MLYV02000794.1, read as the reverse complement.
TGTAACGCCCAGGCCCCTAAGCACATTGATATGCTACACCGTGGTTAACACAGTCAATTCGGTTGCTCATCATGCCTGACTGTTGGATGTATGTTGCCATCGAATGATTCGGGTCATCTAGAGGGTGCAGTATCAGAACGCAGGTCAGGTTCGATAGTCAAATTTGTATTTACTCAAACGACCGCTCGGGGGCGGTGACTTACTAGCTGTTTCCCTAGTCGGTTAGGAACCGCCCATGCGTCCAAGTCATGAGTCATGGAGCAGATATGCGTTTTGATAAATAAGCTGTGGCAGTAAGTAATACATACTACATAGACGTACACAGGTTGGAGAGTTACAGTGGTGATACTACAGAAGATCATGGTTGTGGTTAGAAAGAGAATAAGGGTCAGGGATAATAGAAGGTATTCAGTGAGTGAGGAGGGTTAGATTGAGTTACTATCAGATGGGAAAGGGTGACGACGACTTCGAGAGCGTATTAGAACGTAATGCCGCGAATTCCTTGGGTGATATCATCAAGAGCTCGGTTCACCCGCTTTTGGAAGCGGTGTACCCCGCAAGACCCACTCTCGACATGCTGCATTAACCCACTGAGAGTCTTAAACTCCGACCCACAGCCACTGAACCCACGTGGACATCTGAAGATTTTATCCGCGTGAGCAGGGCTGTTCAGGTGCGCGTTTAGTGCAGAGAGCGAGCGAAAGGTCCTGTGACAGAGGATGCATTCGTATGCATCACCGTTCCAGGACCGTTCATTAGCCCTTGTTGTCACGACCGTAGGACCCGGGTAGGAGCCGTCTGGCCCGCAGATGAGCCGCGCGGGGTTCGTTATGACTCTATTCTTGTCCAGACGGACAGCAAGCTCGTTAACATCGCGACCAGTCATGCCTGACCTGCAAGCGCCTGACTCGAGGTGGTTGGCAAGGCCAGCGTATGAGATAAATGACTGGCCGCATTTACGCCCAGGGCACTTGTAGGCCCTCGGTTTATGCGTGGAAGACTGCAGGTGCTGCTTTAGGCTATTTTCGTTCCGGAAGAATCGCCGGCAGGAGTCGCAGTACCAATGTTCCTCTTGATTGTGTTCACGCAGCTCGTCGTGGTCGTCGAACAGCTAAACAATGACATTAATGACATCCGAATCAGACATCAGCACTCGTAATCAAAAATAACTTACGATACGGCAAGAAGGGCAATAGTCATGTTCTTCTTCGTAATGATTCTGGAGGTCATCGTCATCGTCAAAGTCCTCCTCACAGTCCTCACAGTAGTGATGTTTTGGACTATTGATGTAATGTTGAGTCAGACTCTGCGCAGTAGAAAAGTCTCTATTGCACTCGTCGCAGAAATGGTGGTTGCCTGAGTGCTGTTTGTGCTGCCCAAGAGCATGTTCGCTCCCGAATGACCTATTACACCGAGAACAAAACGGCATACTCGCCTCCTACCCAATACAAATCAGTTATTTGTCTACATAATGAAAATGTTCTTACGCAGACAAATTGCGAAAAGTACTGGCTTGCGTGAGGGTCGTGGATCCGCCATGCGCGCTTAATCGTTTGCAAGCTTTATTTGGACATATGTCACGTGAACTTACCGGAAATGGTTGTGTCCGGTTCTACCTAATATCGTAAAGATTGCTAGGCAGCTGATCCTGCTACCTTTTTGTCTGGAAGAGATCTTGCCTGGCATGGCATAGGTCCTTGTGAGCTATCTCGAGATGGCAGTCGCTACATCGTATGTTGATACGCGACGGTCTATTTAACAAATGTCGACGGAGGAACAAGTACAGAAACGTTTGTGAACCGTTTCATACTCTTCGACCACCTCCACCTCCACTGCCCAACCATCGTGACTGATGCTGCCGTTCTACAGTAACCAACTTTGCAGGCGTATACATATCCTTGCATTCTACAAGCCTCAGGTTAAAAATGCAGCATGATATGAATAACTGTCCGGATGGGGACGTTCTTGTCGAGCAGCTATATTGGTGCGGTAGTACCACGAAGCACTATTGCTCTTTTTCTGGTATTCAAGCATTTTACTTGGTCACTTGGAACTAAAAATAAAAATAACATGCAATATCACCTTCAATTTCCCTTACGCTTCATGCGGCCTGACAACATGTGTGCTGGTCGCCTATTCCGAGGGTTTATGCAGTCAAAGTACAGATATGTACATGCGGCCAAGGTACGTGAATCTGCCTATATTACAAGACTCTGCTGACCTCGGAGCCCCTCACATGGTTCCGAAAAAATAGCCACAACATTGTTTATCCACAACGCATCCGGACTGCTTGACCCCTCATACTCTCTGGAGATCTCCGGTCTTGTCCAATCCGACATATACCACATATACGATGGCGGCGGAGCATAATCACCTCCACCTATCTCGTATGCGGCAGTAGAAGGAAAACATAGGTTTTGTGAAGGGACCCGTGAGTTGGCCGGCGGGCCAACTCACTCCCTCGTCTGATGGACAGATCTTGCATGGAGTGGAATGCCAGAAATCTGAGATGGCGACCTCCAGCTGGCACTCTAAAATCGCACACTGAACATCTTATTGCGTGACGGTTCAGCTGGCACAAGGAAAACTATGGAACTTAGGCTTCCAAATGCGTTAAAATAGTTGAGGTGACATGGTTCCCTTACTTCCCTTGGCACTGACAAACAGCCTTCGTTGTTGTTGTGAACACTTTATCTTCGGGGCTTGATGGCGTCGTCTGCATCCCAGTGATCCAGCTGATAATGGATATATATATATACATAACACTGTTACTGTGAGACTCAACTTCTAGTTTGCGCAGTGGACCCTTTCCGCCCCGTGCGAGCTTCTACTTGCAAATTCCTATTGACTGTGTCTAGATCTTTCTCCCAAGAGATACCGGGGGGGAAGCAGAATAGAGTTCAATGTACGATAGAAGTTATAGGTCTTGAATCAGATAGTGCGTACATGATCGGTTATCCGTGTCGCCCAGCCACCCCTCAATATTCAATCTTAAGAAATGTGGTGAGGTCAAAGGGAAAAATTTGCGATAGACTGGCATTCAACTGCGGTAGCGCATCGACTGATAAGTACTTGGTGGGGCATGGGGAACAGTATTAATTTGGTGTATGATGCTTCGGCGCCGTCATGCAATATCCACGTGGATCATGCGGCGTGGGACCAGGAGGACTTCATTGCAGCTGAGCCGTCACAATATACAGTGGCACTCGTACAACGATCAATGGGAACCTATAAACCGATAAACGTGATAGTTAGTTCTCCGATTATGGCGAGCTCCTACGAGAAACGCAACAGCATTCTGTCCTATTTTCTCTCGATGATGGACATCTGAAATTCGCTTGTTCGATAAAAATGTCCCGAGCACGAGATAAGTTCCCATGCCACCAATAATCCAAGAGGAGAGGGATACGTACTCTTGCGAAGCCGTGCCGTCGAATGTCTCCTCCCCATGGTCTATTCCATCCGCAGATCTATAACCAAGGTCCTCGCCTAGGTTTCCAGTGATACGAAACCGTATTGAGAAGCGAGAGTCATATTCAGTATTCGTTGTATCGCTTGGTTGGACCGGTATATCGCGCAAGTTGATTAAGAAACGAGATATGAGGATGCAGGAGGACCTGTTTTACACGGGCCGTCAGCTTGCTTGGGCGCTAACTAAGACTGAGATACTTGCGTTGGCACAATGAATGAAAGGTTGAATCCCTGTATGATGATTGAGGTTTCTTAGTATATTGAGAGGAAGGCCTGATGATTGATCAAGGGGATACGTACGGTGGCAAATGTCACTGGATACACGTAGGACTTGAAATCGTGGACAAGTTGGACAGCGATTATGACAATAAGGGCACTGACAGCATCGCGACCCGTTAAAATCTCGCATTTACGGCCGTTGCACACGATGGCTGTTTGAATGCAGACTTACATGAAATACACTGTCCCTAGATCAGAGTGAATGATATTCAGCAGTCTGATCTGACTCATCGGGGAAATCAAAACAAAAAAACGAACCATCTCGGAGGAGCAATGTGGTAATTGGTGTCCGAATTCCAAGGCTTGCTGCCCGCATCCAGCTCATGAACGTCTTCTTCCATGTTAGTATCAATATCAGAAGATCGCCAACGGCAACCAAGCAGCGAACGGTCATTGTTACTGATCGGACTGACGGAAAGATGAAAGAATTAAGATTCAGTAGTTGCAGCATACAGATGGAGCTCACCGGAGCTTGACACGATCAACTAGGTTAGAAGGGATTGGGGGCTACTAGCAGGTCTGGGCGACTCACAGAGTGCCCACATCCGCGGCAATAATGCTCGGATTGGCCTGAGCAGCCGTACTAACAGCGTCGACATAGGCGACTGTACATGCTAATGGCTGCATAAGGATTTGACCGAACATGGTGGGCTTATAAGCAAATAAATGCTATACGGCAAGTCAATGACATGACACTTCGGAGAATGACAGAACTTCCTTACAACGTTCATTGCTATTTGCCCAGCATTTAATAGCATTATGAGAATCGCAGGAGGAATAGCATGATCTGTTATTGCATATACACGTATCGCAGAGAAGACTAGAGGAAACATCAGTAAAAACAAGTGACCATAAATTGGCACATACCAGCAGAAATCATGTACTGCACAGTGTTAATGATGAACTCTATTACGCACGCGGCAAAAAAGCCACGGGTGCCAAGCTCGAAGCTACGCACGATGCCAGACGCCACGTCAGTACAGATGCCATATTTATTGAGAGCTCACTCGCCTCTGCCGAAATCCACCGTTATCATTGCGAGTCTCAGAAAATCAGAATAGCTAGACTCACCCTAGTAGAGACCAACTGAACGATTGCTGACGCTACCAGCAAATATCTGTTTACGATAAACATCGCCGAGGCAATTGACCACCTCCGTTGCCGTAGGACTTTTAATTCGTGGTCGACTGTTATGACGTATTCGTAGATGCTCCATGCTATAGCGATAGTTGTTAGTATCGGGGGTTTGCATCATAATCCTCTGCTTACCAACAAGGGCGAATGGCAGAGCATTTTTCAAAGTCTCCGAGCTATCTCCCGTAATATGAATTAATAAATGGATGCTATATATTATACGTGGCATCACTCACAAGCTCAGCGATGGTACACACGGATTAACAATGTCGTTAGACGACATCACGAAACTCTCCCTGACGACGGTCCTGCGGGGGTATTGGTGGTGGACCGCAGAGCGTTTCAAGATATTCTCTTAGCTCTAGGCTTCCGAGTAAAGAAGTTTATATGGACTTGCGGAATTGATCGGGCGCTTGCAAATTTTAGGTAGTGAAGAGGGAGATTTTGACGAACATGATGGTGAAGCGGACTTCTGTTATATAGAAGAATGCGGCTATAAGCTTCTATTATTATTAACTAGACTACTAAGGTAACAGAACACACACCCTCAATGAACTCCGTCATACATTTCTCACAGCGTTCCATGTGCCTCAGAAGTATTGTCGATGAATAGCTTCTGAGCCATCGGCCAGCGTAGATTGACCTTGCTTGACTTGGACAAGGTATCTCATGATTAGCACTGTGGGCACCTTTCGACTGCTGAGCGGAGTTTGCCGAAGAGGTCCCCGATAGGCCCGCTCTTTGTCAACGGTGCTGCTACATTCGTCTGAGATTAAATATATGCATATATAAATTGTCTCAATGGAAAAGAAAGAAAAAAGGTGCTTCACACCTTGAAAATGCGCTCGTAATAACAGGTTCCAAGTCAAGCAGACAGGCGGCTCGCCGGCGTTTCACAAGTAGAGTTCGTTGGGGCGTAACATCTTCGTGCAGATGCCGAACGAGCTTCCTCCTCCTTTGTCGGGCCATCATTTTGTGCTGATTAATGGAGGTAGAGACATCTTATACGCAGATGATGCTACCACAGCTAATGGACGTACTAGGATCTCTGATTATCATCTCTGACTTTGTCATGAGTATCGTCAATGTATTGCCTCTGAGTCAGCCAGGCCAGCGCAGATATCCTTACTTGACTTGGACAAGATTTCTCATGACTAGCGCTAGTACTGTGGGCACCTTTCGACTGCTGAGCGGAGTTAGCCGAATAGGTCCCTGATAGGCCCGCTCTGTGTCAATGGGGCTACATTCGTCTACAATTAAATAAATTAATATATGCATCAATGGAAAAAAGGTGCTTCACACCTTGAGAAATGCGCTCGTAGGGATAGGTTTCAAGTCAAGCAAGGTCGCTGCAGACGGCGGTACGCTGGTGTTTCACAAGTAGAATTCCGAGCTGGGGCGTGCCATCTTCGTGCAGGTGGAGACACCTCATACGCGGGATGATGCTACCACAGCTATTGGACGGGCCTGCTAGGATATCTGATCATCATCTCTGACTGGGTCGTAGCACAGAAAGACCACTGTCGCGGGAGGCTAAGAGAACCGTCGAGCGTATAGATTAATCATTTGTGCATATTTCATGACGAATGAAACGCTTGTGCTCTTCATATATTCCGTACTACTACAAAAAATGCCTCTGAGCCCGGTAACTGCGGCGAAGGAAGAAGTCAGAGGAACACCACTTACTTGAGGAGCGTGGCTACTAGGCAGTGCACTAGAACACAGATGTTAAATCCGAGACCCTGATGGCGGACTGGTCGGACAATATCAACACTGCATCTTGGCACCTCTATGAAAAGTCCCAGTCATGTGGTAAAAGATTCATAGCAATACTCACACGTACGTTTGCGACATGTTGCTGCGCATTCTTCGTTACTATCTCCAAATCTTAGGTCATGGGATGAAGAAGGCTGATGGCGCCGATAAGTGTAACATCATAGAAGAGAGCAATTCGCTACCAACAGAAACAGTGAGTATCGAGAAAACATCAGAAACAAAACCAGAGTCGTACCCATCTTCTTGAATTTCCGTTCGCACACGGCGGTTACGACAAATTTTCCCAATGAAAAGCACACTTCACAACGACGCGATCTAGATCTGTCAATCACCTCCCAAATGCTCCTTGATTCATCTTTCACGTCCATCGTCCTTCTTATCGAAACTTTGGCCTGAGACGCGGCCTAGATCTGCCAATCACCTCCCAAATGCTCCTTGATTCATCTTCCACGTCCGACATCGTCCCTTATCGAAACTTCAGCCTGGAACGCTGCAAGCCGAACGAGGACCCACGGGCAGGTAGGTAGCGACAAGATAGTCGCAGGATACCTAACGAGTAGTAACAACTGTAAGCATCGCGACCAGCATACTCTTCCTTGCATGTTAATATCAGCAAGGCCAAAGATTGGGGTGTGTGCGCACCTTTCGACCTACTAAATCTGTCGTGATTATATTACAATTTGAAGCTGCCGGTACCACTACATGGGTCACCGGTACAACTTCCTGGCAACACCCTACTTGCAAAGAGCTCGCGACATTCCCGGGCGAACAAGTAATATATATATAGTATAACGTCGGGTATCACGAAAATCCATGTGCTTTGGAGCTACTATAAACATGTTAAGAATTAATGGAAAATATCATACAAACATAGCCACCTACGATCGAAGTCAGTCCAGCGAATATAGGCGTGGAAGAATCTGAGAGTAGTGACACAAGCAGTAACGCCTCCTCCTCGCAATTGATGTTCCCATGCCGCATCGCCACGTGGATTCAGATCTCGCATGGCACGCACCAGACGCCCACAGTCGTGCAGACGTGCTCGCCGGAAGAAGGGTGATTTAACGGAAGAAATGGTACAATATTGAGTGCCTAGCGCAACTGCTAAAGAGGCTTTGTCAGGTGAAAGGGTGCGTCTGAATCATATGCCAGTGCTGGTGCTGATATGCACGGACACGGACAACTCCCTAGTCCTCTTTCCGCTCCCCTTCAACCTCCCCTTCCGTATGTTTACCGTCTCCACCTAGCGCGCGAGAAGTCATCCGGCTTATAGCATTCTACGTCATCTGCTTAGTGTCTGTTCAATATTGCAAACCCTCCAGATAGACAGAACCAGGACGGGATGAACAGCGTAAAGAGGAAAGGAAATCACGGCGATGCCATTGGAGAGCATTATATAAACAAAGAGGTACGACTCTCTCATCATTTCTGGGTTTCTTTTGGCACTAAGACCGTATCTATCAGTAGTGCCTTGTTCTTTCTCGAGAAGTCAGATCCGTTGGTACGGAAAGCTTTCACACCCTTGCTTGTGGATGGCGAGCTGCGAGGTTGGAAGCAGTCAAAGATTTGATTTCATCCTGTTTCGAGTGCATTTCTTGCCACAAAGGCTGTGCATATTGGCAACGCATTATTCGATTTGAACAGCCTTTCGCACCTCTTATCTTCGGACGATGATCCCACGAAGCCAAGATGGAGATGGCATCGGATTTGAAGCATACTTCTGCAAAGTGCTCACCGAGGTCTGCAGGTGCGTATGGATACATGCCTACTATAACTGAGTCTGTTTCTAACTATGTGAAAGGCAGTTTCCCATCTCGGAGACTGTCAAACACGATCACAGTGCTTTGCATTTCTTCTCTTTTGTTTGTTCGCACGGAATCATGCAATCAGCGTGATATTGATCTGAACGATACGAGTCCATCAGTGGTGTTTGATTCGTACAGGCATATATAAATCCCTTATTCAAAGGAGAACAGGGGACTCAAACTTGACCATCTGCCGCGATACTACCTTCCTCACCGATTCCAGCCTTTGATATTCCTATGAATGAGTTTCAAGTTGGGTTTGCTGGATATAAGGATGGCATTATCTTGTGCGGTATAGGATTGAACGAGATCGTGACTATCATGTAAGCGATGTTCCGATTCTTCGTGTGGCCTTGATCATATAATAAAGTGACTAGTGCAGAACCTTTACCAAATTCCCTGGTATTTGCGCTCATTGGTAATAAGAGAGTGTTAACGAAGAACACCAGAGTAGCTCATATTCACTTCTTCAGCGTGGAGCATCTATGAATATCTCATCACACTCCATCATGAAATGAAGGTCCTATGGCAACAGAAGTGGACAATAGCCTCAGGATTATTCATTATAAATAGATATTTATTACTGGCGTCGACAATTCTTCAACTGGCCACTCTCAAGGTACGCTTGCTTTTATCTTCCCCCGAAGTTCGTGATCGTTTATCATGGATCTGACTTTGGTAGAGGTGACTTGCCTGCTAGTACTTTGATACTTGCATCAACCCGATTAATTTCACTGGTAGCATTGAAGGTAGTCCTGGTAGCGTGCGTGCTGCTAGCATTGCGGCCTTCACCATCAACACTGCACAATACATTATCATGGCTGGTATGTCCCGGTGCTCTTTCTGTGTCTAGGTGTCCAGGTCAAAGTGATATTCCTTTAGTATTCCCTGCACTGCGTGTATATGCAATATGGGGCCGTAGTGTTACGCTCTTGATTCTCACTCTGATATTGAGCTCCGGGCAGGTATTGGTCAACATCGTGGGATTTATTCTTCCTCTACCAGTATCGTACTGATTCTTCACTATTGCGTATAGTCCATAATTTATGTCACGCCGGCTTTATTTGCCCAGATCCTCATACAAACATCGACTTGCAGCCTTGCATATTCCGAGGCAGGGGCTCGTTCCAACATGAGACTTGACTCGGAGCCTGAGGTTACTGCTTGGACCCCTGAAGAGATGGTTGCGTGGGTTACCATACTCACCTGCCCTGATGACTGCTCTGCTGATTCGGTCATTTGTAATTTAGCCCTTGTGAGTTGCCAATACATGCTTCCGATTCAATGTCTTAACTAGAGATCCTGTCAATTTCCTCAGTCTTAGTAGTTTCGATCGCCATGCGGTGCTTGGCCGCCACCGTTGACATTGTCATATTGTCGCTAACTTGGAAGAAGACATTTAGGAGCTGGAGGAGTGCATCAAAGCTGGGCGTTCGAACTCCAGTCACCACATTACTCCTTCGAGACGGTCGGTCCTCCTATGTTTATGTTCAATTACGTATGGTTGTTAATGTTGAATATCTGACCTAGGGACAATCTACTTCGTGTAAGTCTATAGTTATACTAGCCATCATGAACGATGTGCAACAGCTCTGGAACTGGTAGCTCAACGAGCGGCGGTGTTATGATCAGTGCCCTTATCGTACTCACAATCGGACAGCTAGTCCTTAACTGGGGGTTTGACGGGCCCGCCTCCATCTATACTGCCAATGTACGTACCCATTTTCTCAGCGATTAGGTTAATCTCATCTATTATCGATTGATAGCAAGGTATAATCTCAGTAATCACACCAACGCAAGTAACTCAGTCTCTGTTAGCATGTGATCAAGCTGATGTTGTAAAAACAGGTTTGCCTGCATCCTCATCTCTCGTTTCTTGATGAACTTGCGCCATGTCTCGGACCATCCGAACGGCACAGTGCACACAGAATTTAACTCTCGCTTCTCGGTACCTGGCTTTCGTATACCTCCACTCCGTACCATTATTGGAAACCTAGGCGAGGATCTTGACTATGGACCTACGAGCGAAATATACGATATACCAGAGGAGTCTGAAAGACCTCAAGATGGAGCAACGCAATACAGTAGTCACTGAATGTCGGTGAGTTCCAGAGCATGTATTCGGCGGGCAGCCTACTTACTATCATACGTACTGATTTAGCACATATATTTGCCGTGCTTTATTCGACACAAATGAACACCACAGGTTCATTATCCTATCGCGTTGACTAACTCATACTACCAGGAATACTACCTCCGAGTCAGACGTGTCCGCAGAGGGTGTATTTTTGAATGCTCATATGTATGGCTGTGTACTGTAATTTAATTACTATCCTACTAGGTTTGCCTGTATCCTCATCTCTCGTTTCTTGATAAATTTGCGTGATGTATCGGACCGTCCGAACGGCACAGTGCACACAGAGTTAGACTCTCGCTTCTCCATACCCTCCACTGACATACCATCATTGGGAACCTAGGCGAGGATCTTGACTATGGACATATGGATAAAATAAACGACATACTAGAGAATTGACTCAACCTACTAGTTCGAGTCCGATGTAGTTCTCACAGACTCCTGATATCTTTACATCGAACATTCTCAGCGATTCACGTACGGTACTAATTAAACCACCATGTCCATACATCTAAATATATCAAATATATCAACAGTTACGCTACGAGGTTATTAGCTTCACCATTCGATGTGCAGTTTTCTATCAATATTGCTTCTCTGAGGTTGCCGCGGACATTGCTTTCTTCTTCTCTACCATCACCCTCCTAACAAACTCTCCGTAGCTACGCGGTCTTTCTCCCGCCCCCACACCAATTATTTGTGACAGGGCCTCTCACTGGTAAATTTAAAGGGGGTCCCTGTACACATCCATGTCGCTCACTACGATCGCTCGGAGCACAGACGACGACGAATGCTCCAATAAAGGGAAATCAGTCAATAAGTACACGTTTACGTCTCCTTTGGAGTTTTTCATTCGCTGACAAGATAGCTGGAAGTCACAGAACTTGAAATAGATGGCCTTCCAGAGAGTACATCGTTGGATTGTTGGGTGCCTAGTGAAGTTTCGAGGAAATGGTAGATGAAGCCGAAGCCGATGGCCAATTGGTCTGCTCTTTGGCATGTCAACATGTGCGTCTAAACCCTGTTATCTCGTCTTACTGGTGCTAACACGTAAACCAAGCATGCTAGTCCGATCAAAATTTGCCTTTCCCCCTCGCCAAAGTCTCCTACTTTCACCATTCTTCCCGTGCTGAATTCCTACCATTATGCTCTCAAGCCTCGACTTCCGTTGCAGTATCAAACTGTCCCACTGGCCTGACACGACATCTCTCAGCCAGCGACTCCTGCAGTGGTCGGCCCCAGTCATACTGATTCCCCACTGCTCAAGGTCCCAGATATGCAAGCGGTAGGAAGCTGCTATGATGGGGTTGGCAAGCTAGGAGTGCGTCTCATGTTGATTTTTGGTATTCGGCCATGCTGATTCTGACACAGAAGCAAGGGTACATTAGTACATGTTCCGGATACCTCCAAGTTTCCCGCTATGGTTTCCGCGTTCGGCTCAATACCATAGGTCTCCCAGGGTGGCCGAGTTTAAGGGATTGGTTGGCCTATAAAAGCAACGGCATAGGCGGAAATGGGCATCTCAGGGCGAATAGGTGCGAAAGGGAACATGCAGACCATCAGTCTGTCTTGGGGATAGCTGTGGGATTCAGACCATGCCGCTGGAGAGCGAGAGTGGACACAGGAACAAATCAGTGCGATCCTTTGGTACCATTCTAGACGCTCTTTTTGGCACTAAGACCGTATCTATCAGCAGCATTGTTTTCTTTCTCGAGACGCCAGACCCACCGGAGCGGACCTGTCTCTTTCTGCCTTGATCAATACCGTAATCGTTTGAGCTTCCGCCAGTTTCCCGTGTGTATTTCTCAGCTTCTTGCCGCTGCAATCAGGTATCCATTTGATTATTGATCAAGGTGTTCATTTCAACGATATTTGCCACAGTCACAACTTGAAATGGCATTTGATCCGTGCAAGTGTATATAACGACCTCATTCAAAGGGGAGTAGGGAACTTGATGTCCGCTGTCAAAATGGCTTCCCCACTGATTTCGAGGTTCGATGTTACCTTCAATGGGAGTCATTTCGAATATCCGGATAACTGGGCTTTGTGCGTTAGAGGGACGAACAGCTACATGTTTGTCATGTGAGTGATGTTTGCGCGCTTCATATAACCTTGGTCGTATACCAAAATGAATAGTACAGATCCTTTGCCAAATTCCCTGGTATTTGCACTCATCGATAAGTCTTAACGCGAGAAAACCGAAGCAACTCATATCAACTGTTACAGTGTGGAGCATCTACGAATACGCCATTACAGTTGATCACGAAGTGAAAGTCCTAGGGCAACAGAAGTGGATGATTGCCTCATGGATATTCATAGTAAATAGATATTTGTTACCAGCATCAGCAATTCTTCAGCTGGCCTCCCTCAACGTGCGCCTGATTCATTTTGTCTTCCGACATTCGCACTAACATGGCGAACGTGATAGAGGTGACTTGGACTGCTAGTATAACATTTTACCAGACTAGCTGAGATCATTGCTAGCATCGGGGGTAGTCCTGGTAGCCTGCTTGCTGCTAGTGTTGTGGCCTTCATCATCAACACCGCACAGTACACTGTTATCACCGGTATGTCCTGGTGCTTCTAGTTCTCACCAACGGTCTTTTAAAAAACCACAATTCATCAGTGTTCTCTGCGCTACGCGTATATGCCATCTGGGATCATAGCGTTCTACTATCACTTTTCGCCCTGGTCTTGAATTCTGGACAAGCAGTGATTAACATTGTAAGGCTTATTCTTACTCCGGTGTATTAATGATTATTCACTATTGCATATAGTCTTTACTTGCATTCATGCCCACTTTTTTTTCCCAGATCCTGGTACAACCATCAATTTGCAGCCTTGCATATTCCGAGCCTCTTCCCATACCACTAACTGCTCCCAATTATTCCGCCCTCGTAGAGAAATACGCGCGTTAGTAAATATATTCGCCTGTTCTGATGGTTATGCTGATTCAATCATCTCTTTCCAGCCCTTGTGAGCTGTTATCTGTGTTTACAATTCGATGTATTGACCGGCGAGTCCATAAACTTCCTCAGTTTTAGTAGCCTCAATCGTTAGCCGGTGTTTGGCCGGCGCCGTCGACATTGTGATACTGTGGCTCACATGGAAGAAGACACTGTACAGCAGCTGGGCTCGTGCGTCGAATCTGGGCATCCGAACTCCAGTCACCGCATTGCTCCTTCGAGACGGTTTGTTCTTCTATCTTCACGTTCAGTTATGTATCCCTGTTGATGTCAGATATTCTAATTCAGGGACAGCCTATTTCCTGTAAGTCTACGGTTATGCCAGCCATCACGAGCTGGAACTGATAACTCAACGAGCGGTGTTACCTTCAGTGCCCTTATTGTACTTATAGTTGTCCAGCTAGTCTATAACTCGGGCTTCGGCGGGCCGGCCTCTATCTATACTATCAACGTAGGTACTCATTTTCTCATAGATCAGGCTAATCTCATTTATTATCGATTGATGATAGCAAGGCATAATCTCAGAAATCACACCAACGCAAGTAACACCGTCTCGTTTAGCATGTGACTAGGCTCACGTCTTTATAAAACAGATTTGCCTGTATCCTCATCTCTCGTTTCTTGATACCTTCACTCCGTACCATCATCGGAAACTTAGGCGAGGATCTGGATTATGGACCCACGGATGGCGACGTAGACGAGAGAGGCGATGATGGAGCGCTACAGAATATCCACTGAATATGGATGAGCCTGATCGCATCTTTCCATTCGCCTTTTGTACAACTCACTCAACGTCTTTACTATTCTACAACTGAATGTAATGGGGGTGTTTTTATCAGCAAAGTGGACGGAGAAATTGAGAATGCTGTCCCACCACCGGGACTGAAATACTTTGCATAATTACCGGACAGCTCTTATCGCGTTTACTACCTCATCTACTAGTAGGGGACAATATACTCCGAAATAGTGTCGAATATATTGTACCCTTAATCCCGTGTTGACCCTTTAATTTAGCATCCAATCCAATATTCGAGAAAGTAGTGTTCTGTCTCCTCCATATGTAATATCAAGACGAGGGATGACTTTACGTTAAGTGGGGGGGAGACAAAATATGCGGCGATTCGTATAGAAGCAGACGCATACAACCTTTGCTCGGTATCCTCCTTCTCAGCGACGAAGTAACACAAAGGTATGCCCCAACTTGATTCACCTCTCCCAACGAGATATGGCATACGCCTCCAATACTAACACTGTCCTCCCGGCTGCAAGACATTCTCAACGCTGCACGCTGCATATGAAACCGAGCGGACCGTGACGACGGTATGTTATGCAGACGGTTAGGATAATGCGGATACAATGGCCTCCGGATACTCCTTCAAATACCTCAATCCCCGTCGTTGATCGCCCGTCAACTTTTCGTCCTTGCGTATCTTATACCGCGTAACCTTATTCAACCATCCCTTGAGTAGCCCACCCTCGACTACCTCTGGTAAATGTATACGCGGGTCGTCTTGAGGCGTTTGAGTGATAGGTTCCAGAATCTTGAGAACTCGGATGACAACAGACCGCGTGCCTTCGTGCTCAGGAAGGTTCGAAAGCTCGAAGCAGCATATCGCGGAACCGCCTGGGTAAATGGTTGAGTTGTCACTGAAGAAATACATGGAATCTGTGTATACGTACTCCGATATAAGGGTCCGTTCTCATTGAAAGGATACACCCAAAGTACGTCGATGATGCGTTCTTGGTAGCCAGAAGTATCGATAACGTAGAACTTGCTGAATCGGCCAAATCTTATGTAGAAAGGTTGTCCGAACGCGAACAGAACCCGCGATGTGGCGTTGAACCTGCGCGTCTTGTGCGCGTCTATGGCAGTCTTGCATATTGATAGTGTATCCTCGGAAATAAGACCGTCACTTAGCAGCGCATGGTACTCGGTCATTTCAGGATTGCGGAGTCCCATTGCCAAAATCTCTTTTCGCCATGGAAGACCGTACCTCTTCAGGTCTGTCCCAGCCGAGAAACTAGCAGGATCTGGGGAAGAGGTGATCCGAAACCTGAGTTGTCCTGCCAGTCGAGGGGCCCATTCCGGAGAATAGTAATAGAGGAAGCCATGGGTACCCGAAGGGAAAAGTGAACCGTGTGACGGCTCTGTGTGACCATTGTACCGAAGCGAGATGGGTCCTGATGTACGGAGATGGTATATTCTAGGGAGGTAAAGACCAGATATATCTAAGTAACATTCGGGTGTTAGATAATCGGGGTGGAGAGTGGGTATTCTAGGAGTCTACGTTTTACATCCCATGAGCCGGATAATACGTTTCAACTCAGTCACCCACCCGTACCTTCAGATTAGGCGAGCCAGATGTGCGGTACCTTCGCTTTTGCTGCGCGAAGCAGCGGGATGGTCGTCCAGCGCACAAGGAATGAATACTTCGAATCAGACGTGGGTGTGCATACATTATTATCATGTCTGCACTTGAATGTAAAGTTACATGCAAGATGCTTGAACGAGAGAGGGTACATACCGCTTTACGACCCGAGTCTGGGAGTCTGAGCTGTTTTCCTAAGGCTTCGATCTGTTATGTTATGATTTATGTTTCCTCGGTCTCAAGACGAGGCCGACTGCATAGTATTTTGGTAAACAATGATGGAAGTTGAGAGCAAGCCTTTCGACGGCGCTTAGTCCACCTCCTACGGCCCGGGCCGATATCCTACCACCCGCTGCAGAGTAGACGAAGGAATGAGCTTTGTACGTCTTTCCCCGAATATTTCCTGACTAGTGTGCATAGACCAAGCGACATACCTTTGTATCGTATCGATCATGAACATCGCACTCTTGTGCAAATTTAAAAGTGTTTTCGAGTCCTCCTCTGTCGTCTCTCGCTTGTAGTATTGTCCTCCAACTCGATGACTTCACGAACAAGTGCCAATCGCAATGAAACATATGTCATACAACACACGAGGCTGATACAGGTATAATCAGAAAACAATACATCACGAAGCACCGTCAGTAGACATTATAAAGAGTGGCCTATGCTTGATAAACAGTCGCGGAAACACACCAAAGGATATCAGGAGGCATTTAATTATGATAAAAACAACAGACAAAGCAGAGAGGCCAGACCAAACCAGACAAAGAGAGAGGGAGCCGAGCGTCCAGCATCAAGCTGTTCCTAGTTCAAAGTGATCCTTGTTATCGTCCCCAAACACCTCCACCCCTACCTCGACTCCACGAGCCCATCCTCCCCCTATCCCTATCCCAGTCTATACGATCTCGGTCGCGATCAGCAGAAGGTGCTCTTGGCGCCAGATGCGGACCACCGAGGGATCGATTCGGTGGGTACATTGAAGAATGCGAAGAACCGTTGGCGGCCCTCAAAGCACGGGGTCCGCTGGGTAACGGCCTTGAGTTCAAAGGTGCATTCTGCAACTGAGAACGGTACGGTGCTGGCTGTAGTGGCCGACGTGGCGGAAGGCTGTGTGACGGTCGAGCAGGCGATGCACTGCCCGAGAGCGTCGCATGGAAAGACCGCGGATGCGTAGGAGGGCTGTGTGCGCGTGGGGCGAGCGGCAGAGGCTTCGGTGGAGGGGGGCTCAGAATCTCTCCGTCTTCCTGAGAAACTTGGCGGGTTACGGGGTTATGGAAATGCGAAGTAACGGGTGGACGAGTGACGGCCTTGTTGAAGGGCTCACTGTTTTCTTTCTTGTTGGCCGAGGACGGAGGTAATGGGATAGGGGATAAGGAGACAGACGACGGCGAAGGCGAAGGCGACTGAGGTGAGTATTCGCTCACTACTTCTGGTACACTGGGCACTGATGCCTCCACGATCTCCACTTTGGCCGCAAGAGAAGCCGTCGGATCAGTCCTAACGTCCTCAGGACGAGGTGGCAATTTCAATTCTGCACCCGTTTCCACTGTCTCCACGGCTTGCACATCAGGGATTGTCTGATGACCTTCTCCAGGAGGAGGCGTGTCCTCAACTAAAGTAGGTTCTTCGTGTTTCTCCTTAACATCATCCGCCGGAGTCTGATGGTTCACCTTAACATCCTCCTCCATGGTCGGCGCCGGAGACTGATGCATTTCCGCTCCCTCCTTACTCGGATCGAGATGAGTAGCCTCTTCTTGAAGTGGGGCAAGAGTTACCGCAGGAGATGAAAGCGTCTTGACCATCTCCTCCTCCCGCTTCTTCTTCTTGCGCATAGCAAAGTCCTTGAGAGAAAGTTTTACTTTCGTCGGAGGTGCCTGTACAAGTGGGCTCGGTGACCTGAAGAGGATGTCCACAGAACCACAACTATCCCCTACGTCCATAGGCATATCACTAAGCATGGGCGCTTCCTTTGCAACTGAAACACCGTCATTTAGGCCCGCAGAGTCCGTTTGGGGGGTGCTATTCGCAAGGGAGTTACTGTGGGTAGGGACATCTGCAACCGCGGAAATGTCTGCAGAAGCGAGAGCAGGAGCCTGAGGAGGAGCACCATCCTCAGGTAGGGTGCCATCCACGTGCAATGATGTTTCTGGCCCGGTCCGATTGTCCAGAGACGGGCTAGGCAGCTCTGGGGCGGCATGAGGATGAGACAACAGATCGGCCCCACTCGATATACTTCGCGAATCGACCATGTTGTTCTCTGCAGGCTCTGACATTGTCGGAGACATGTCAGTCACAGAGGAATGAGGATCCTCTGCTTCCGGCGACAGTCCAGTGTCTGTCGTCTCGGGCGATTCCACTAGCTCGCGCCTGGCAAAAGGTGAGCCCAATATCGACGTTTCTTTCTCAGACACTTCGGAGACTGAAACAGAGACAGTGGGAGAGTTGGTCTTTGCGACCAAAAACATAGTATTTGTCTGCTTGGGAGAGGAAAGTGGCGATCCGTCGGCAGGTGTACGGAAGAAGGAACCAGGGAAATGGGGCGCAGGGCCATTGATATGAGGAGAGAGAAGGGAGAGGTTGGCAAATGAAGCCGAAGGGGAGACAGAGTCTGATATCGTTCTTGGCGATGAAAGGCGATCTGGCTGGGATGGGATGGCAGATGAGAGGACTGGAGGCGACAGGGATGGGGTGGCAGATGATGGGACTGGAGGTGGTGGCATCATGACTTCGTCTGGCACAATGGGGACTGGAGGTGGGTCGCACCGCTTATCGGAAGAGTGCAAGTCGGTGATAGGTGTGTCTACGTCCATATTCTCATGCTTGTCATCCACGACAGAGTCCTCTGGCGGTCGAACATGCGCTCTCCATTCACCGTCAGGCGACTGTGGACGATGACGAAGACTGTGTGATTCCATCAATACATCCGAACTCTTATGAATCCATTTCTTGCGTAACTTGGGAGGAAGTTGATCCTCGTTCTCTGGGACGAGGTCCACGTTAGCAGTATGAACGGAGACAGGAGAACGCGATCTGCGTGAGGCTGAAGGCGACGGTGGTTTCAGTGATGCCTTTCGTCGCAAACGTCGAGAACCTGCAGGTTATGAACAGTTTGAGGGACTCCTGTAAAGACGCAAAGGCACATAAACTCACCACTTAACAGCCTCACATGCCCATTCTCGCTAGCGTAATCCGCCTCCATGTCAGCTTCAGTAGCCCTTGCCTTCCCCTTCTTATCACGATCCTTTCCGATCAAAATCGACCTTTCCGTTTTCCGAGCACTAACGCTGCCGGTACGCGATGGACCTGCCTCTGCCAACTGAACCTCACCCCAGCTACTAAACCCATTCATCTCAGGTCTGACCATCTCCACCCCACTCATCCCTCCCGAAAACGGAACCCGCTCTCTCGTCCTAAAGCCCCTCTCTATCCCCACCAAAGGACCCAGATTCACAGTAGAGCTACTACTGCTTTTCTCCCCGTCAGTCGCTCCCTCCCGGTTTCCCGTTTTGCGCGGTCCATCTTCAAAATGAAGAAACGGTGGTGAGGGAGATGGCGTAGGCGGTATTTGGCCATCGACAAATTCGGCCAGACGAGTCAACGCACAATCTCTGGCAGCCGCACCGCAGGCGCATGTCGTGAACGTAGACGATAAAGCGTGTAGCATCGAGGTCATTTGATGTCGAAAATGCTCAAAGCGTGAAGGGCTGCAGAGGGGGTATGTTAGAGGTAGAGTCGAGCGCATCAGGACAGCGAACGTACGCAAACATATGGGGACTATCAATTAGCGCCGGTAGATGATGGATCACACTGCCGTCGTCCCATTCCCAGCCCAGCACCACTTCCTCCTGGGCCTTTAAATCTCTCAAGGCGAAAACACCAAATGTAAGAGTCTCGTCAGGCGACGATCCACCAGCAGTGTGTGGGAGTCGGCAGAGCACAGGACGCAAGACGGCGTTGGGCCTGCACCCACTGCGAACGAAGCGTGAGCCGTTCCCAGATAGCCGTGCATCCAACGCAACGTCTAGAGGTGGGCCAATAAGATGAACGAAAGGTTTAGGCATGCCCAGATGGGCGTATGAATTAAGGGGATCAGAAAGGTAAACCGTTGAAGGGATGATGGTAGATGTGTAGGGCGCGATGAGCGCGGAGGAAGGGATGGGCTGAGTGGTGCGAACGGTATATGAAGGAGGGCGGACAGAGGGATTTATGTTGGATGACAAAGTCGGGTGAGAATAGGAAGATTTCGGAAGAGGGTGCAAAGACGTTTGTTGAGGGATGGCAAAGTCGTCTGGGGCGAGCATAACTGGGGTAGTGACCAAGTCGTCAGGACTATTCAGAGCGGTGATGCCTCTCCAGTGTTGAGCGAGCCTCTTGAGCTTGTCGCGGGTGTGCTGATGAGGGATGATGTCTTTGTCGATGTGCACATAGCTGTGCGTCGAGGGCTCGTCGATGTCGATGTGTTCTTCTTCACCGTTGGTTTGCTGTACTTGCTGATGCTGCTGAGGGTTGTTGACGGAATATCTGCGTTTGCGTTTCGCATTTGAGCTGCCGTCGATGGCGGAGGCGACTCGACGCTTCCTATCGACGCCGGGACTGCTGACCCTTCGCTTGTGCCTCTCGCCCTCCAGCTCCAGCATCTGTTTCTGCCTCATCTTCTGTAACCTCACTGCCTTTTCCGTGTCGACCCGCCTCGGTTCGCATATCCAACAGCGCCATTCTTCTGGGACCTCACCGGAGACAATGTCAAAGCAAGCGGCGTGCACCCACCTTGAACAGACGTCGCAAGCGACAGAGAAACCGTCGTCGTAGGTAAAGCCGCAGATGCAGGAAATAGAGTCTGAGCTGGTAGAGTTGCTCGGTTCGTCGTGAGGGGGAGGAAGGGAAAAGGAGGTGGACGACTTTCGTTTGAGGGGGATCGTCGTAGTCGTCCTGAAGTCGATGTTCCCGTTCAGACCGAGGAGACCAAGGGCGGCTTCTGTGGCATCGCTCCTCATCATCTACCACGACGTTGAGAAGAAGAGAACGCCCGCTCAATGTCGGCCACTCTGAGAACCAGACAGTCAGGAAAAGGTGGAGAGAAGATGTGTTTCCTCGGAAAGTTGCCCTTCCAAGTCCTCTCCCACGTGCGTCGGCGTCTAGCACGATGTTGTTCTCCTCATCCTTCACTGGGTTCCTGACGCAGTTTGTGGGTTGGCACAATTAGAATAAAATTGATAACCTATCATACATGCCCTCCACGGATTTATAGTACATAAAATCAGTAATAGATTTGGGATTTTTACTCAGATTGCTGTATTATAAAAATCGGCAGAAACATTGCCAATTTGATTGCTATCTTCCAGCTGCTGATCACTTATCTCCAAATTTGTCGTTGTATAAACCTATGGCAAGTCGCAAAATAGATATTAAAGTAGTCCATATTTTCCACCAATTTAGTAACACAGAAATCTAAGAAGAAATCACAGATTTACTGCTAATTTTGCGTACTTAAAATCCGCGGAGGGCATGTATGATAGCTTATCAATTTTATCGTGATTTTACTAACTCACAAACTATGTCAGGAACCCAGTGCTTTCTCACTTGTAACACCAGCCTAAGTGGCCCAGTGAACCTTCTACCGCAGCAACGCAGGTGTCTGGCACTGGTGGTATCACTCACCACGCAAGCAAGCGTAGAATCGAGGAGCTTCACGACAGCCTTTCTACGTGGACTTGTGCAAATGGATGATTCACCTCATTGATACCTCTCACAGGAAAAGTGAGGCCCTCGATGGCGCCTGTGTACCGTTGCACTCAAGGAAACAGAACGGCAGTGTGCTCCTGGGATACCACAGTATGTATACTTCACTTTCGTACATTTGTTTTCCGGGCCCTGATTGTATCTATCCCACTGCAATATGCCGATGCGAGTTGTCTGATCTTCCCAAACACAAAGACACGCGAACAACCATCATCCGAATCCTCAAGATTGTCGAACCCGTGGGTATCAACCCTGAGATAGACATCAGGATTTGGTAGAGTGCCGCGACAGGAACGACACAAGATGTGAAGGAGAAGTTCGTCCTTTACACGTTCGTGCTTCACAAAAGTCGCCATGGGCGTTGAGAATTTTGAGGAGTGTCCGCATTTTCCAATTTAATATTACAGTGAAATAGTTCGAAGCAGAGTCCAGGATGGCATTTTGATACTGTACATGCATAGAGACATCCCTGTGCTCTGGTTTTATCAAGCGCTCTGCTTGGCAGCCTCGAGGAACCGCGCTTCGGCCTCCCGGAAGTTGATGACATTCCAGATCGCTTTCAAGTACTGTGCAAGAGAAAATTAGGATATTTCAGCATATTGGGTGTCCCTGGATATCAAAACGGAAGTAGAGGACTCACATCGGGCTTAACATTCTTGTACTGCAGGTAGAAAGCCTGTAAGAAATATGGGAACGCGTGTAAGTAATTTAAACTCAACATTCAGTCAAGAACGAAACCCTGAGCAGTGTATACGCACGTGTTCCCAAATATCAATGCCAATGATCGGGACGTGAGCTATACAGACCAAGGCGTTAGTATTCGGACAAAACCGGTCTTCAACACGTACATAGAAGAGGGTCCTGGTTAGGCGTGGTGACGATCTCCAGCTTGGAAGTAGTAGGGCTGTAGCCTAGCCAGCCCCAGCCGGATCCTTGGATAGCGGCAGTAGCGGTGTTCATCTTGTTCTTGAACGCTAGAGTACAATGAATATGCCAAGCGAGATTGAATGAATGGAGGACTTGCCGTCGACAGAGCCAAAGTCGCGTTCAAGAGCCTCTTTGAGGGCACCAGAAGGGATTTCTCCTCCGCCTGCAGAAGTGGGTGCGAGATTCTTCCAGAAAAGAGAGTGGTTGATATGTCCTTAGGGGTCCGTATCCAAGGAATCAACTTTCGAAAACCTGCTGAATGATACTAAAACGTACCTCCACCGTTAAACTTCAAGGCGGCCTGGAGCTTGATTTTTTCCTTGGGGCCAGACGCTTTGGCGTAGGCCTCCTCTGCAGCGTTCAAACCGGTCACATAGGTTTGATGGTGCTTGGTATGGTGCAAGCTCATGATCTCGCCGGAGATATGAGGCTCAAGAGCCTACAAACGATGCCAGGGTGAGTACGACGAGGAGAAATCGTCGGACGACGAGCAAACGTACGTCATAGGAGTAGTCAAGACCTGGGAGAGTGTGGATCGACGCCGCGGCTCTAGTGAAAGAATTGACGAGTCGGGGGCGGACAACGGTGCGGGCGATGCTGAACATTTTTAGACAATGTCGACGACGATGAGCAGTGTAGTTAAAGCGACGAGCAGCTGCCCTCGAGGACGTGGTTGATATACTTCGGAATTATCGGAACGCCTAACTCCAAGATAACGTCATAATCAACGCGATGATAGCAGCGCGCCTATCAAAGTGGCGGCGCCTTGATTTCAATGAAGCGCCGAAGAATAATCTAGCATGACTGCTACACAACTCTCTGTCGCACGGGGAACAATAAAAAAAGAGAGGCATTCTCTGTACTATTGCAAATGTTTCCCCGCACGGCGAGTAATAAAAATAGGAGAACCACGGACGCCGTCTGCCTTGGTACCGGTCCTCGGTCGTGAGAGGTAAGAATATGTTGATGCTGGTGCTGATCTATATCATAAAACGGGGAGAAAACTGCCTGCCGTACATGTTTTCAAAATGCCCGCTTAGCAAGGCATTGAGGGGCACTCACAAAGAGCGGAGCCCTCGCGTATGTTACCCAGGTCTCTCTACTCGCTACGATCATAAAAAAACATACCGGTAAAACCCAGCGGGCCTCCACAAGAGACTCATATCGCGGTACAGAGAGACCACCGGCTTTGCTTCATAGCGCCGAATATCAAGATCATGTCGTGGTAGCTGTGCAGCACCTTCCTCTGCTAGTAGTAGGCCGATCAGTCACCGTCCGATATCATCGTTGAGGGCACCATACGCACCAACGTCGCTGTCCGCCACAAATGGTATGGCAATTGCCCATACCAGGCTTCATGGGATCGTAGACCAGGTTAGCATAATGCGAACAAGAGACCGCAGCTCTGAACCGCTCATGATAGTCCGGATAAAGTGCCTATCGGTCCGTCCCATGTCGGAAATGTAAGTTAACTTCAAGGCTTCGCTGGCAGTTCTCACGAGTACATGGAAAGTGGCCATGCGAACGCGGTGCGTATTAAGCGGCCCCCGGGTTAGCTTCTCAGCAATAGGCATTGCTGTCCTCGGCAGGGACGGCACCGGTAATGCAAAGAGCTGATGCCCAAGTGGGTTCCATGACCTGAAGAGCGTTTGTGATGAATAACATTCAATGCCCTAGATGATCGTTGAATGGAATGGCCAGCGACGATCTTCGTATATTGGTTAGGCTGTGGACTCGAGCGTTCTGTCACAGGTAGGTTGTGTAAAGGGAGCAGGGAAGCTCGTGGCGAGCCCTCGGTCCAAGCGTCAAGTGCGGTACTGACTAACGCTTCCGACAAGTCACGAAGATGGAGCTACAGAGACGAGATAGAAGAGAAGGATAGCTTAACTTGCCGCTGTAGGTGCGCAAATACATGCTCTCGTATTATGAAAGGCCGAGCGGTGAGAAAATGTTCACGAGGACGAGAAGTATCCCGCTGCATCCAAAATAGCTCTTGCCTGTTATGAGCGAAAAGTACATATCTGAGTGGAGTATGGAACTTACCGTTAGACCAGGAGATTGACGCGATGTGCCTGGAAAGATGCGGCTATAGATAGCGAACTGTATGTTTCGATACTATTCGCACTCGGCAGGAAGAATATTATACGATCGTAGGGATATCAGAAGATGTCAGTCCTTTTGTATGGGCAGCCCCAAGGTACAAGCCAGGGTGGACGATCCTATCGCGGTGTTGTGACCGATAACACCAGAGAGTGAGAAACTGAACATGTGTCTCATTTATAACGCATAGACGACCGGCATGCGAGGGTCGATACGTGTTCTGGGTGAGACTCGCCAATACTTGTACGGATTGATTCCGCCGTGGTGGAATCCGCGAGCAAGTCCTCGAGAAATGGCAAGATGTAGTAGCAGATAGATCGGGAAGTAGCGGAGACACAAGTCCGTGAAACGAACCCTTTAGGAGACGGGACGCAACTAATACCGACTTTGTGAAGCTTCCTATTGCACGGTTAAGGGTAAAGGCGAGATTTTGTAGAATTAACTTAGACTAATTTCATAACAAGCTGTAAAGAAAAGCGGTGGATGTGGGCAAAAAAACATAGCCTGCACCGCCCCAAAGGAGGACACTGCTTAAATTACGTAATCCGCGACTACGGCCTTGGCCGGTACGCGTGCCGCGGCCGAATATTCGCACCAATTCAGCTCTATTTCACTTTCTTGTCCACTTCCATTCTCTCTCTCCGACACCACCACCACCACCCGCTCATCTCGCTCCCTCTCCTCGACACACACTCTCTCGTCGTCGTCGCCCTCGTTCTGCTCAACCCGACACCACCAGACTACCCCCCTCCACGACCGTCGTGACCCCGTTCACGTTAGGAGTAGTCTGACTGCGCACACTCGCCTTTGGAACTTTATTGTATCGCAATCATCATTCCACCCTAGCATATTGCATTCGTATCCTCGCACGCCCGACTCATGTCTGCACAAAATCCTGTACGTCGGTCGTCAAGCTCTCTCCGCATCTGCCAACTCATGCACCTCTTATAGATTCGCAGGAAGCTGGTCATTGTCGGAGACGGTACGTAGCAACAAATTTCTCCTCGAGCTTCCCTCCGCTAACGACGCTTATTTCGCCCTGTTTTATTCTCATGTTAATTGCTTTCCCCCTACTCTCTGCCACGCCTCGGATCTGCGACGACACACTGCAGGCGCTTGTGGCAAGACGTCATTGTTATGTTCATTTGCACTCGGAGAATTCCCAAAGGAATACGTGAGTTTCTCTGCATTTTTTGCGCCGTGGCATCTCATCTTATTTTGGGCATAGCAACCAAGTAAGCACAACTTTTCCTCCAAACACTGGTTCGAGAGCTCTAACCGTGTGTAGCGATCTTCGAGAATTATGTCGCTGAAATTAGGCTGGATGGAAAGCCTGTACAACTAGCATTATGGGATACCGCGTATGTTTCTGCCTACAACAAAATCCGTTGTGCTAATTAATTGCATTTGCGCAGTGGGCAGGAAGAATATGAGGTTTGTTCCCTTGTTGTTCCATAGAATGGCCCCTCCTGATGTTGCTACAGCGACTACGACCTATGTCCTATTCCAAATCACATGTTATTCTCATCGCATACGCTATTGACACTCCGGACTCGCTGGATAACGTCACTGTTAAGGCTAGTTTTGACGTTCTCTCGCTTTGCGCCTCGTTGCTAAACAACAGGTAATACACAGTGGATAGAGGAAGTACGGTCTATATGTGGTGCAACGATCCCTGTAATTCTGGTCGGCTGCAAATCCGATCTACGACCACCAGAAGGCAGCCCAACGTCTGGTAACTTTGTGTCACGGGCCCAAGCCGAACGCGTCGCAACAGCTATCGGTGCGCGGGCGTATAAAGAATGCTCGGCGCTGAAGATTGAAGGCGTGGATGACGTGTTTGAGGCCGCAACACGCGCAAGCATGCTCATGCGCGAGGGCGCTCCATCTGCGGGACACCATCGGAGAAAGAGCAGTGGCAGGGCTGGTGAGGAGTGGGAAGAAAGTAAGGGGGGATGCTGCGTGGTATGTTAGGGCATTCCTGTCGCATATTGCGCCAGCTTTGCTGGTGGGATGGTTCGTTGGGACGGTCTGATGCGTGGATCGTCGTTTTACTTGTTGGGTGCGTCTTCGAGGATGGACAATATTTGACGCCTCGTTTTGACTGATTCATAGATTCGCCCTCTCTTTCGCCTCTTTTCTTCTCACCCACATATATTCATGTATCATCTATTGTGCTCTCTGCCTGCATTATAGTGTTGATTCCGTCATACACACAGCCGGTTATCTTTCTCTGCTCGCTCAACGGAGGCCTCCCGCTACCCACCTTCTGGTTCCTGCTTGATCGTAATGATCTCCTGTCAACGACTTTTGCACCTATTTCCTTTTGCTCATTGTTTACTCGGACTCGTAATTTACATAGCTAGATCTCGCTGCATTGACAGAATCGCATATCGCTTCTCCCGCTACCAAAGAATCTCCCTGCCGAATCAAATCCCCGCCGCCGATAATAAATTATGCTCACGTACAGATTTGTGAAAATGACAAGAGACCTCTTATATGAATTTGACGATATCTAGGTTCGGTTCCTGGCAATACGAATTATGGGATGGCTCCAACTGTCGACGACATGTAGCATCTCTCTTCCCCGCAAACGCGGAAACACCTCTTCGAAGAACTCCCGATCCCCACCATCGAATGAATTCTGACCCTGCACTCCTCTCGCCCAAGGCGCACAGCTCACGGTATTAAGTCCGCGCCAAGGACCGTTGAAAATCTCCATCAATATTTCTTCCAGCTTTTCTAACTCTACCCTCACTGGGGAAAGATACACTCTGACAGGTCGCCCAACATCCAAAAGCAGGTTCACAGTTCGAAACATCCGTGGTCGCCCGACGGCGAGATAAGAGAGGATCCGGGAAATGACAGTAAGGGCTTGCCCACTGAGGGAGTGTGAAGTGGAGATCGAAATGCGAAAGGTTAAGGAGTGCAGGGATCTACAAGAGGAAAGATTCAGCGTGCTTAGTTCCTCCGTAGCTGCCATAAGATAGAAATCAGGAGAGCGTTAATACCAGTTAGAACGCTACTCACGTATAAAACGATGAGTCGGATCTCCGAGGTCCAACCCCAGGTGCGATACCACCATGCTGATGTCGTCTATCAGCGATTTTAGCGATTCAAACCCTCTGGAATTGATGGGTCCCGCATGAAGTATTTGCAAATTAGGCGGTGAGGATCTGAATGCTTCCACAAAATGGCCGTCAGGGTCTACAGCGTCGATGACGAGTGAGCGGACTTGTAGGCGCAGCGAGGCATTGCCTATCCGTCTGTACCTTCGGGTCGGATTGCACCTGAAGGGTGCCAAATATAACTCGTTTGCGGAGTGGAAGAATAACAAAAGAAGAGCAATGACTTCCGTTGCATCTACCTGACGGACAGGATAGCCAACGGATAGCCGCTCCAGGCGCGGCATCTTCTGCGCAACGTCAAGAACGTCCGTATCAAGGAACGCCCATCTGTTCAACAGTAGGTCGCATAACTGCAAATTGCGGAGATTGGGTAAGAGTTGGACAACACTGAGAAATGTAAAGGGACTCGGGTCGTCGGCAGTCTCAAATTCGCCGTCAGACGCGGCAATGGGGTCTGACAACATTGTGATTCTGAGACTGTGTACGCATGCACAGATGCTGCTAGACTGCTCCAGTAAATCATGCAACATCGTGAAGGTTTTGAAACCGCCCGGTTTCAGTCTGTGCGGTGGAATGCGCCATATGAGATCTTCAGGGGGAACAAAGCCGTAGAGAGAAAGGCTCATATCTCTGAAAAGATGAGGACGGGCGAGATCTCGCCATAATCGGCAGACGAGAGCCGAAGTCCTCAGGTACTGTTTGGATCCAAAGTCTTCCATCGAATTAGTAGGGTGGTCGGACACAAGTTGGCCAAGGACGATATCAATGATCTCTGGGAAAAGAATGGTACCATCCAGGTTTATCTGCCAGTGGTGCTCCATAGAAATGGATGATTATAGCGTCCCGTTTTCTACGAAGCTACTTGAGTAAGCGTAACATTTTCAGGGATCCAATATGACCTTGGACAAGGTGAATATCAGGCACTACCGTCGTACGTAAGTGCGCAACCTGAGAAACGCTCATGTTTGTACCGATGGTTTGTGAATGATGGACAGAACGGCAGTCGCCGTGCGCAGTCAGAACTTTTTGGAAAAGCCGTCGTTGTATGCCAGTGCCCAGGCAATGCATGGACATCGCACACGTTGAACGGTTGAAGCCTTCAACGGAAGTCGTTCCGTCTTTGTATTCCCGCATTTGCATCGAGGCTTGGGTTTGTCCAGGGGATCTAGGATGGCAACGAATGCCTTGGATATAATAGACATAAAACGACAGATCTCACACCAAAAGGATGAGATATATACCTCAGCAGATTCAGAACACCTCTCCAGCGGGATTTGCAGATTGTGATAGCGGTCAAGGGCACAGGTTCTGAGATTGTGAGAGCACATTGAAAAGGCTTGGAAGTTGGAACGACATGAGATCCGGGCCTGTGATGAATGTTTAACGTTCAACGTCATGGATGAATACCGAAGAGCACAGCATACTACTATCATGGCAAAAAAAAAACACTAATATTGTCTAGAGGGGTGGACAGAATTGAACGACATCAATACGTCGTAGTGACAATATTGGCTAGCTGGACCGGTCACAAGGGTCAGGTCACAGCACCAAATACTATTGACGGCCAGGATCAACTTGGAGAATCAGCAGAGGACTTTAAGCGGTGTGCTCACCAAGTTACTGCAAGCACTACTTTCCACCGTCAGCCCAGTGTCAAATTGTTCTAAGTGAGACTGACACCGCAGAAGCGAGACTCTTTGACAAGTACCGAGTTCCAAGGTGACCCGGTCTACCAAACGCAGAGCTCAAGTATAGTAGAGGTCGACAAAGCAACCTTGAAGCTGTGCCTCGACGAGGGTGCACCGTTGAGCGCTTTCGTAATCAAAGGGTATGTATTACTATTCTACATTTACGTGGCAATTGTATCATATAGTATGCATAGGTTGTGAGATCAATTCATATCACGGGTCACCTCGACCGCCTTGGCTGTCATCTATGTTACATGCAGACATTCACCGTCCATACGCACTAACCCCCAGATCCTTCACATGTCCGCTCTCGATCTCATACACCCATCCATGTACCCCCAGCAACTTTGCCTGGCCCCTCTCTGCCGGGTCTGCGCTCCAGGCCATCTTGATGACGTCGCTCTCGAGCACGTTCTGGACCTGCTGACGGACGCTAGCCTCGACGAGCTCATGGGAAGATGGGGATTTGAGCGAACGGGCGATATTTGTGAGTGGATTGAGCCAGCGTTCGAGAGAGGAAGAGGGGGGAGAAGAGGGCTGGGACGCGCCGGCGAGACAGGCAGCAACGCCGCCGCAGTTGGTGTGTCCGACGACAACGACATGTTCAACGCCAAGATGGATGACGGCGTAAGTCAGAACAGAAAGAATGTTATCATCGTCGAGGTGGACTTGGCTGGTCATGAGGGAGACAGTTAATGAAGATGTTGACTATGAGTTGGACACTGAGAACGCACTTTGCGATATTACGATGCACAAACACCTCGCCGGGTTTACAAGCAAGGACGACGCTTTCGGGAACACGGGAGTCGGCGCAGCCGATCCAGAGAACCTACGATAAGAGAACACGATGTCAGTGAGCATTAGTCACAAAAATTAGCCGTGTCGGGACCAAGGTATGGGGTGATCCAAAATTAGCTGGGGCCAATACAGTTCTGCAACATGCGGCGAGAGATGACACTGTGGCTCGCCCCCCAACGCTGATCATGGTACTGCACACCCAGTAGACACTCTAAATCCACCCCGTCCGCCACAGGAAACGATATGCCAGCCTCAAAGATCCATCTGCTTTGCATCCGCAAGAATTAGGAAGAAAAAAAGTAAGGATAAATACCTTGGGTGCCTGCCCCTTGGCGGACTCTTCAAAGAACCCGGGCTCAGCGTGCTCTACGTCCGAGGCCCACTGCGAGTTGGAAAAAAGGAGGCGACCGAGCACGCCCGAGGGGTCGTGTGCTGTTTTCCCGTTAGCAGAAGGCATGTTTCAATATGATGACTGGAGGCCTGCTCTGAGTGAAGATGGTATATGGGATGGAGGTCGTAGCACCGGAGGAGAAAGAGGAGGGAACTTCCGGGGGAAGTTGTGACAGCGAGTTCGGGAGAAAGGACTTATATAGGGTCTCTGATGCAAAGATGCGCTGATGTTAGCCGCCTTGCTCTGGCAGTTGTTAGCAGTGGGTTTGGTGTGTTGTTGAGGAAGAAGATTTGGAGGTATATGTAGGGGAGAGAGAGAGAGTTTCCTGAGAGGAAAGACTCGTCGGAAAGTATAGATAGCGGGGGGTGGCGTGGATTAATTTGCTATTTATTCAGCGCGTAATTTGACAACCGAGAGGTTTGCGGAACACCGGGTGGAAATCAAAGAGCCTCGCTGATTTCGCCCGACGTTCAAGTCGTTGCGATGGCCGACGCTGGATGCTATGGCAGTCGACTGAAAAGATGTGGATATGGCGAGTAACCCGTCGTGGCCGTCGTAGCAAGGCAGCGAGAGTGAAATTGATGTAAGTGATCGCTCGTCGAATTGCATATTCCACCACATGCATTCCAATTCTGCGGAGACATCCCAGCGAATTGCATATTCGGGATGGGCAGGAATACTTTCATGAATTGCATCACCAGAGGTAACACCTGGCTAGCCAGGAAGAAGGGAGCGGACTCAACCCGTAGTCTGCAAACAGTAAACATAGTTCCGTGCAACAGAGGCAAAGGCATTCGGCCGCAGGAGCAAGACTCGTCCGAACACCGTCTCTCGCACTCGGTGGGTTATTTTTGCTTACCTTGAACACCCTCGCAGAACATATCCTGACCCATTAATTTCTTCTATACACGCCTTATCTATATAACCCTCTCACAGGAGGTTCGGGTGGTACCGGACTTTTGCCAAAAGGGGATCCGCTCGCGTGGCAGAATTTGAAAGTAGATGTGACCCAAGCTTAGCTCACCGTCATCGCGTCCGACAGCGAGCAAGAACAGAGCAGGACGAGGACGAGGGCGTGAAGGCGGGGGGAGGAAGGAGAAAAGATTTCTCTGCGTCGTTTTACGCTTATATGCCCGGGTGCGTGTCACAGCGGCGAAGGCAGGGAGAGTCGATGGCGATTGGTGCTTCAATACAAATTCAATGTCACAAGCCATCCTTTTCACTACAAATTCTCGTGGCTCACCAAAAATTATCCCAGCTCGCTACAAATTCGCTGCTTCAGCACTATACATAGTCTCTTCTATATCTTTTCGTGCGATGGGTTACCCGTAAAGGTACAATCGACTCTGAGTTCGGCTATTTCGTGACCTGTGAGGACGTTCAGGATCGACCTTGGCACTCCTACAAACGGCTTCTCGAGACTTGCCAAGCCTTGACTTCGAGAACATCCCGATAGCGGGTACTACACAGTGCGGACATCATGTACATTGTCATCAAACTAGCTGGCGTAAGGGTCATACTATGGGCTCAAAAGCCTTATTGGGAGGGTGGAGCTCTCATCTCTTTGCTACCGTACAACCCCATACCATCCATTTTGGCTCATCAGGGTATGTCGTGCGCCTCCTGTCTTTGGTCGTTCACATCTCCATGCACAAGCTTTGGCATCAGCGGTGAGGAACAGCGTTCGGGACGATGATCCGAACGATCCGCACGACGAACCTTTGAGAGAATTCATGTTCTGAGAGTTGCGAAGTATCAAAACATACAGTAGCTGAACTTGATGTAGAGAGTTAAGCATTGCGATTGCCGTATGCAAGTAATGAGATTCTTGGTGCTTCTCGTAATACGCCAACTCGGCATGCTCGATGTCATGCACCGCTCGGGTTCAAAACGGTCAGTGTGACTAATATCCTCGGGTGTCCAAACATATCTCTGAAATTGAGCTAGTTGAAATGGCTGTTCGAGGACATATATTTACCAGTTGCTAGCTCGTTAGGCTCCCCTTTTGCTGATACTTCCAGAGCTTGACAATCTGTGCCATCGGAATTGCCACGCAGCCTTGCCAAATAGTGGACATGAAGTTTGCAGCTTGCGGATTCACGAGCGGAGTGACCGGCTTCTGGGTTACTATCCATAGGAGGGACGAGCGTGAGATCCTTTCCAGACGCGAAATGAATGGGGTCGGGGTCGCCAGGTTGCGTCGGCCATAAGCGAATCTCATAGGTCAGCTTAGCAGGTGCACAGTGCCCCGCCGGTTCTTGAAGGGATAGAAAGCCAGCAGTAGACGGCGGGAATATGCGATATCCGCGGAAAGATACTTGGTAGGATCTGGACCTCTCCTCCAACGTGAGCGGACATTGGCATTGGAATAAGGATGGATCGTCGTCTGGAGTCGGCGGGGTGAACGGAAGCATGAAGGAGCAGTCGTAATAGTAAACGCCGTCCGGGTCAATCGACTGATCATAGAGAGGTAGTATGATTGGATTGAGCTGTTCAGTTAAGTCGAGGTAGGACGAACTGGTCACTCAGGGCAGCCGGCCTGGCTCGCTGTGAACCTTGATATGGTGTGGCAACTCAGACTTGACCTCTGCATCTTTCGGACGGCGTCCAAAGGAGCTGAGTAGTGAAATCTAGGTGCCAGTTCCGTAGTGGGATCAATTCAATGAGAATTGATAGGAGGGATAGTCCTCGTACATATTTCTTACAAGCGTCCGCAGGACCCATGACAATTGGCGGAGAGGCTTGATCCGCCCTCGGCAAAATGTCCAAAAGATGTCAGGACCAAAAAGTTGATTTGGGCCCAAAAATTGTCCGGATTGGACCAAGCATTTGGCCCTAGAAGGCCAATTAAATGTCCAGATGAAGCAAATCTACTCTGAAATTGTTGAAGATTTATTAAATGTTCATGAAAGACACTTCAAATTACAGGACAGAGCAAGGATCGAACCCCCAGTGCCTAGAATTTTCGGATGTCAAGCAACTGGCACTAACCACTACACCATAAACACTATGAAATGTATTGATAGTATGTGCCCTTCACCTAACCTCGGCAGCTTGTCCGGATTATGGCACAGGCCTAGGTATGTTTGGGCAGACATTTTGGCCGGATGGGACCAAGCCTAAGGGGGTCAAAATCACAAAAATTTGTCCGAAAACGGATCAGGCCTCTCCGCCAATTGTCATGGGTCCTGCGTCCGCCCAACTGTTCACAATTGGGCCATCATGCATCATGATACATATGGGGCCCATAGATTCCTATATCTTTCCCGATACAGAAAGCATACGGCTGATTCAGCGATGTTCGAAAGTCCCATTCGAGCTCAAGTTTGGTGAGTTGTAGGACTCCAGAGAAAGGCCTTTGAAGATAATACGAGCAGATGGATTATATAATAGGTTGTGGCAGAGTGGTTGTTGACTAGAAGGGTATATCATGATCGAGGTTTGTCCTCGGTCATCGATTCTATTCAAGTTGCAGAAAGAACGTGAATTGCAGACTCCTACAGATCACTAGAGCAATTAGTAATACACGTAGAGGAGAACACTGTTTATTTCCGATATTGAAAATGCAGTAGCGAGTGAGATGTGCTCAGATATCATTGTTATCTATTAAATGACATCTGAAGGGAAAAGAAACAACAATACGCAATGCTAGGTTTAAAACGGGCGCCGGGCTTCGTTCGCGTCCTCATTTACTCGGCCATCTCAAAGTCTTCTTGAGCATTCCGGCCAAGCTGAAATTGCTCGTTGAAAGGGTCATCCTGCTTCAAATCTTGGATCACAATCATCGGAGAGAAAATTGCCGCGTCCGCGTCCTCCTCCTCCTCCTCCTCTTCCTCTTCCTCCTCCTCCTCTTCCTCCTCCTCCTCATCTTGATACTCCCGAACAAAAACGGCTGTCTGATCCGCTTCGTCAGGCACCGCAAGCGAAGGATCCGAATTCAGCAAATCGTCGTTGAACCAGTGGTAGCATTCTTTCCCAAGTGTGAAGAATGGCTTGAGTTGCCTGACTTGTGGAAGCGTCTCTTCGCGGGGATGGTCAGCCAAGAATTCATCAATCATGAGTAGCATTTGCCACTTCTGTCTGTCCTCGGGGCGAATGACTTTGTAGACCGTATCGGAGCACCCAAAAGCATGGATGGAGTAACGACAGGGCTTATTCTTTGTCGCATTCCTGGTGGATGGGAGAGGGTTGGCGTTGACTTTGACCTTCGAAGGTGTCTTTGTGACGCCAGGGGTTGTGTCGTCAAGCGTCTTTCCTTTTCCACGCCTCTTCGATCCGGTTTTCCTGGGCGGTATCTGAGTCTCGGTGGATGATGCACCCACTTGTCTCAGTCTAGCCATCTTCTGTGCTTTCGATATAACATCGACAGCCGGGAGCTGTGCATAGTTCGGGAGTGTAACGCGCACACCAAGGTCCATGATGAGGGAGATATAGGGACGTGTCTCGTCCTTGGTTTTCCGATATTTGAAAAACCCGAGTGTCTTGGCACTAATGGGGTAGATACCGCTCCCTTTGCGCCGTTTGACCTGTATCAAGAAGGCGGACATATGCTTTTCACCAATCGTCGTGTTGGAGAGTAAAATCGGAATTAGGAGGTCAATTTGAGGCTGTCCGTTACGACAGATGAACGCCATGCCTCTCGTGAAGGCCGCCGCCATGGCGACAGTAGTGACGACGTGGTCATCGGCGGCCTTGACCCACTGCGTGAAATGTACGATGGACTCTTTGAGAGCCTCTCGTAAGGTGGAGCCAGTTGTGTTGTCCGGATGACTGTCCAGGATAGCCGCTGCGTAATCTTTCTGGAACAAAGCTTCGATAAAATGTATGGCTTTACACCACCCACCCGAGATTGACGTAGAGTCTTTGTTGATTTCCGCATGAGTCCGCGCTACAGCAGCATCGTAAGCCTCCACCAGCAAAGCTCGAGCGACGAGTTCTCCGCGCTCTCCTAAGTCCAGAAGGCCAGCATGTGTATGGGACAACAAGGGGTCGATCAGTGCGGTGGGGGATGTCATTCTCCACATCTTTAGCTGCCGGGCTGCCACCTAACCAGACGCGAGTCGATAAGTAAGAGCCAAAGGGTTGACTGGAAATAATGAACAGACCTCCGCCAATATTGGCTCACTAGAGTATCCTGAACGAAACCATTCGCGGTGGCGAGGAACAGAATAGGCGATGCGCATATGGCTCGCGACAAGATTAGCCTGTGTCGTCGTAACGTCATTGCTGGATATTTGCTGAGCGTATTGCAAGCAAAGGCGGACATCAGTGACAGCCAGCTTGGCGAGCAAGCTGTCTGACTGTCTATCTTTGTCTGGTGAGACGTCCGTTTGACGGTTAGTAAGCTTGGCACGTGTGATGTCGAGAAGAGCTTTGGACGCCCTCTCAAGTCTGATACCCTTCAGGGTGGAAAGCATGGACCAGTACCTGAATTGCCACTGAATGAGTAGTCAATTGCAGTAGATCGAATGACGCTTACAAGGGGCGCCCAAACCGTGCCATGAACGGTATTTGCGTTATGTCATCTATGGTCAAGGCATACGGTTGAACAGGTAGGCAGTCTGGCGGCGCACAATCAAAAGGTGTTTCGGTGATGGGAGGTTGATGATGCTCAGTGTTCATGGCACGAATGGAGGTGAATTGGCGTCGCACGGGCGCTAGGTGAGCGATGTGAGAAACGGTCGAGAGGAAAATCACAAAGAGAGGTTGGCTGCGGTATGCGTTCAGAACGGACAGGAGAATGAAAAAAAGAGGATCGTGATTCTGAACGGCTTTGAACAACGTATGGGCTTCGTCGAAGTATATCACAAGCTTAATGTCGGAGTCGTTGCCGTCGGACGTGTGCTCCTTGATTATCTTTATCAACGATTGTAGCTCGTGGCATGCTCCGTCGGTAGCACTAGGAACAATGGATCTTGTGGTTTTCTCCGCCTAAAGATTATAAATGAGCACTCGACGCAGAAGATACAGTATACATTTACATCTGTATCATCTTTCAGATGCTCGTTCGATCCTAGCCCTTCGGGTGCTTTGTCGATAGCACTATCAAGGATGTATCCTTTTGTTTTCTCCGCCTAAAGATTATGAATGATCACTCAACGCAGAAGATACAGTAAACATTCACATTTATATCACGTATCAGATCCTCGTAGAACTTATTACGCACTTCACCCTTGAGATGATTCTTCCAGTCTGTTGCCATCTTCTGGCGTGGAATCTTGCCCTGAATGGCGTTGAAGTGCGCAGAGAGCTTTCGAAAGAGGCACATGAAAAACAAGTGGTAACCGAGCCTGGCGTTCGTCGCTGAATCCTGCGTGGTGAGAAGACAATCACGTATAGACCGATCAGGTTTTGGGTAAGCGAAATCTATTCAATCACATGCCAAGTGAGTATGAAGAGGGATAAAAGGTGAGAGATAACAATGCTTGCATGATGAATTATCGTCGTGTCGCAGGTTAAATGGACAGGTCACCACTAGAGTTGCTTGTTCATCGACCATTCGCGATTTTCCTGTCCCAGAACTCTGTACGATTGATACGTTATTTGAATAATCTGGAAAATCTTTGACAACCGCCTCAGCCCGCATTGTATTGATGGTCCTGTATAGGATTTTGTGGCTGTCCAGCTGGTATGGGACGGCCCACGCATCAGCGACCACTAAGATACCACGGTCAGCCAGGAGAAGAAAAGGTAAACGCAAGTCAATTATACGACTTACCTTGCTCTAAACGAGATATATCATGACATTTTTGAAAAAGTCAGAGATCA
The DNA here is from genome assembly GCA_001913855.2 of Hermanssonia centrifuga. Lineage (NCBI taxonomy): Eukaryota > Fungi > Basidiomycota > Agaricomycetes > Polyporales > Meruliaceae > Hermanssonia > Hermanssonia centrifuga. Next base: position 109,077 of record MLYV02000794.1, on the reverse strand, counting down.
GAAAATGAGGTGTCTGTAGCGCAGGAGTACCCACCGCTCATGAATCCCTCCGTTATTCTGATCTCATCAGGAGGTGTGAGTACAGGGCGGAAAGCTTCGTGAACTGTACATAGCTAGATCAGAGAGAATATATGTAGGAAAGACCGAGCGCCACTTACCCCGCCTGCGAACATCTTCGAACTGCTGAGTTCCCCATGCAGTGTTTAGGAGGTCCGCCAGGTTATCTTCGTTCTCATTATAGTAATTCCAGGCGTTGGCTGCAAATTTGGGATCCATGGTCACACAAATCTGCATCCACAGCACCATTCGGTCCGTGGACGAGAGCAGTGCCGGTGGAGGCCTGAGCCGCCCCCTGAGCCCCTTCAATACCTGCTCCTTGAACACTGCGGAAGGGCTGTCGTGGTCCATGGCGAGTAGTAAGCCTGGGTGGCGGGTTCAACTTTATATATATGTCACGCGGGTTCAGGGTTCGGGGAACTCCGCCATCGGTGCCGAGCGCTAATCACTGTCGAGGAATCGACCCAACTGCTTGGCCGATACGGCTTTCTACACTACTTTACATATCCAAAGTACTAGCCATCGTATTGTTTTGTCATCACAGTACATACCGGAAATCCCGGTTCTGGATATCCGTCAGATCCAAGTATTCCTATAACAAACACCAGTTCAATGATTCGACAACACTGAGACTATCTCATGAAGCAACTTACCTTGGGAATCTTCTGCTCAATCCGCTTTCCCTCAGGTGTAATGACCTCAATATACACATCGTCGTATTGCTCATCCACAGGCTCAGCATCTCTACGCTTATTCTCTCTAGAGAGCAGATGGCGAATGGCAAGCAGGATGCAAGGGCAGATGACGTAGCAGATGCCAATGATTATCCACGGGATGTGGTTGCTGCAAACGAGAAACAAGTTTAGCATCACTGGCACATAAAGTAGAGAGGTAGTGCATACCGTGGTTGATATTTAGCCTGCCACATGAAGGGTGCGGCAGCGTTTCCGATGCAATAAGAGATAAGCATGATGGCGTTCACGGTCACTCGTTTCGTATGTCCGGCTGTAACGCTAGATAGCCACGACAAGGCAAGTACGAATCCCGTAGTGCCAATGCCTTCATAGGGAAACAGATTGAGATTGAGAACACAAATTTCACATGCTCAGATGCACTCACCCGTCGTCCATTGTGCAAACAACAACCCAACTTTGTTACTCCAAGGCAGAAAATTAATCAAGAACACGCCAATGATGTTGGGTAGGAACCAAATAGCGCCTACATACGCACGAGAATCTTTCACCCTCGCGACGAGCTTCACGCCGGTGTAGATCGTGACGATCTCAATAAACCCGTCCACACATCCAAGCAGGGTCGTTTGCAAAGGTGTAAACCCGAAGGAGGAAACGATGATCTGGCGTTGGTTTGTCAGGCTGTTAGGCACATTGTCCAGAGCGGAGAAGAACGCGAAGAGCCAGGTCTTAGGGTCACGGAGAGTTTCATAGAATTGCTCTATCTTGAAGTGCTTGTTCTCGACTCCTGTCTGGTTTCCCTTTAGACAGAGGAAAAGAAACGGAATCAACGAAATGTTCTATGGACCCATTGGCAGATCGAGAATACAAACTTTGATTCGCTGGACAGCCTTTGCACGCTCGTCTGGAGTCAGAAACCATGCGTTCGTGGGAGAGTCCGGGAACAGGAACCTGAGAAGCCCATCACGGCATGTCAATGATACTCCGGCCGCAGTAAGGCAGACGATCGTTACACACCAATATGCTGCAGCATTAACCAAGGTGATGGCGCCTGTGATGATCATGAGCCTAGAAGAGAAAGTTTTAGGACACCGCAAATACGTCGGAAATAGACAGGAAGGAACGAAGAGGTCCCAAATTTCCTGATGCTCACCATTGCCAGGGCTCAAAGCCGGTTGTCGTTATGTGCAACGACCCAAAGCTGATGAAACCGGAGATAATCTGAGCTGTAGAGGTAGTTCATTCGGACAAAAGTCGCAATCAACACAAGAAGGTTCCCACCTGTGCCGTTCATTAGGACTGAATAAGATGATGTAAGTATCGAACTATATCCTAATAATAGGGTGAACTCACACCAATATCCCACCCGTAACGTTTGTTCTGTTCGTGTGTAAAACATGGAACTGACGATCATAAAACCAGCGGTGATAGATCCTTCGCACATGCCCAGGATAAGCCGAACGGTAAAAAGGCCGCCGAAATTTTTGCAAGCCGCATGAGAGCAGAGGGCAATTCCCCAGATGAAGATGTTCAGGCTAAATAGGCAATTAAGACGACTGGTTGGCATGAAATTCTTTGGACGACGTACCTCATCCACTTTCCCACTGGAAACCTTTGCAGAGCGAGGTTCTGTGGGTACTCGAAGACGAGGTAGCTGAGGTAGAAGATCGTGCCAAGCCAGTTGTATCTAAGCAAAAAGGTAGCTTAGGTATTGACTTCGCCAAGAGTAGGTGATAATTTACTGGTTGGTCGTCAAATGGGTCGCTTCTCTATATCCGATATATCATTTGGCGTCGAGGATGATTTTTGAAGATGGAAAGAGTTCTCACCGAATACCCAATATGGCTGAACTACCCAATGTCGTCTTATCCATGAATTGCACCCAGTAGAGAGCTGATAAGAAGATATTAGCTCGTACGCTTTGATTCGAGCGGGAGAAGATACATACTGCACATAAGAGGCATGATGTGCCAGTCAATCTTCTTGCGGATGCGTAGGGATTCCGCAGGGTCAAGGTCGAACTGCTGGCCAGCGACAAGTTGTGCGCCGGTGTCGACCTGGTCACTCTTAAATGCAAGGTGATGCTGAGCAGCCAATGTGTCCGTGACATTGACCGCAGACTTTACGTCCGACTTCTCGTCGTAAGATTCGTGAGAGCTCATCGTTCTGGGTCTTGAACGTCGACTGTACGACAGAACGAGAAGCAGTGAGTGGGATGGGAGAGGGAGGACGACCCACGAGGTGGTACCTGATCTGCCATCGGCGCGAAGCAGTCTTATATAGCTCCGCAAACGGTCCCACAGCGAAAATATACAACCGCCTGCCCAAATCTTGTCCGTGACTGACGACAGATAAGCCCGACATCAGCCCCTCCGTTTCCTCTGCCTCCTGATCCATAGCGAATGGTTTGCAATATCTGCGAGGATCGGTAGGATGAGTGTTCTAGGCAAGCGTAGATAAGAAATTGACTTGCTAGTGTACGAGGGGGATAAGACGCTAGCCACGCAGCGCAGGTGACCGACCTATGCAGGAAGGACGGACCCACGAGAAGTCTGATCTGCCATCTTGGAATACGCCAGTATCGCGTGCAACTCGAGCGTCTGCTAATTCGACAGATTGATATGGTGTGCAACAGTCAGAGCAATGAGTTGACTTTTGAGGCGACATTGAGACCCTGAGAGTGATGCAAGTGAGTCCGAATGAGATAGTGCCAGTGATGGATAGACCTGAATACCTTGTTCAGGGATACGGACCGCTAACATGTTGTTGTTCAAGGCTTTGAAAATATAAAGATAACGGAAGACGGAAGATAGCGTCTTTCATGAACCGAGTTTGCTTGAAACATTGAAACATTTCGGATGAGGCAGATTTGCCGGAGCTTGAGGGTCGCTTTACTGGCGTCAAGAGGCTGGCGTCTAAACACCGAAGACAATATAGGACACTGTCACAAGGTATGTGAATTGAGTGCTTCAAGTGGGGACAAGGGAATCAAGGGGAAGAAACTCAGAACATTGATCTTCAAAGCTGGACAAGTTGTGCATTGACCGTTGGAGGTATCATATCCTGCTTATTGGGGCGATAGCGGGTATCAGAGGTCCTCATAGAATAATGTTCGCGGTTGGGTAATATTATGTAAGCCGTCAGGACTTCTGGTACTTGTCAATTAGCATGTACCTGCTGGTATATATAATAGAAAACGATCGACTCATCCAAATTGTTCCTTATAGTCAGCTACGGAGACTAGCTGGTATATCTTAGAAGAAAGTTGACTTCAGTCATAACAATCACAAAACGGTAATCTACATACATCGCTCTCAAATATCAGATTTGGGTTACTATCCTATGCTCCAGCCTTCATCACCGAGTCAACCCGAGGGAGCTCAGGCGGTACAGTCGATGAAGTCGCGGCTGGCGCGTGCACTTGTCCCTTCCTCCGCTTTTTTACCAAAGCATATTGAATATTGAGCTACAAGAAGCCTAATTCCTGTGGGTACGGGGGTTGACATTGTCACATACATATTAGATGTTAGCGGGAGAGCTTTTCTCTGTTGCAAACCGTCACGCCCAGGAGTTATCCCCTATCTCTAGAATGAACCTGGCATAGTCCATCCAAGTGCTAGGCTGTCAACGGACCGTTCACGGACGCCTGCCGATGCGCCACATGATGCGAGTATGGGAGCATGATAAGTCTGGCCTAACGATAATTGTCTGTGCTGCCTGATGTTCCCAGGTTATGATAGATGCACACAAATGTCGTCCGGCTGCTCTGTGGATCTGCAGGACAAGTTCAGCCTGCAGGGGGGCCGGGGTTTACGCGTCGTTCGCAATTTGTGCTTCCTGTAGTCATGGGCTTGAGCTGGAAGAAGCCAGGCCACTCCTCACTCCAATATATCGAAAGGTACCCTGTGGAGGCGAAGGGGTTCGTGGTTCATTCTTCCCATGGCTATCGCCCAGAACGCCTAGCAAGAAGCGCGATATCTCACCCCGAGTTGCTGGACTAAAAACACCACATGTGTTCCATCGGCAATGACAATACATCGCAGTTGCTAGTATGACAGTCGAGTTTACCGGGGTCAGCCAGACGCCTTAAATTCGGAATGCCCTGCGAGCCGCAGCGTTGATAGAGCAGCGTTTCCGAGGGCGCGCACTGTTTACAAAATATACTGCGGACAAAATCAAAATCAATAACCGCGGAATCACCGGCGAACCAAAATAAAGTGACCTACCGGGCTCAAAATATACGGAACCTTTGGGTGAAATTTCACCCCCAGCAGTTATATAACGCGTGTTATGTGCTCGGTTGCCAATGCAAAGTAGCATAAGCCATACTATGGTCTGTGAAAGGACCCGCTGAGCTAACGAGCTTCTAGATAATTTCCATCAAAAACCCACCTCACGACCGTTCGCGCGAACCCGTCCATTCCACTTGTATCTTTTGACTGCTCCAAAATGTTCAAAGGCAGAGCTCCTCTCATCGGTCCTCGGTCCAACATCGGCTATTTCCCACACAAGTACCACCGGGACCGAGAGCATGGTATTCATTCCCTCGTTCCGTCAATTGCCCGGCAGCGTCCTTCCCCGATATACTCATGGTATTTGTTCGGTGAGAATGACGTTTCAAGGAGGGTGGTATATCACTACCACCCCAAGCTCGTCTACTCCCCAACCTTATCTGTTTTAATACCTTGTCCTGGCCTTGCGAACTCTTGGTACCAACCCCCAAGACAAGCCGAGCCCAAGGACAACCGAACCGCGAACCTTCTACTTACATCACAGCACTAGCAGAGTTTCAAAAAACCATGGCGACCCTCGAATCCAAGGATTCCAGATGCACCCTTGTTGACGGACCTGATAGGGCGCGCAGCGATACCCCTCATCCTTTACCATCCACCCCAGGGTCACCCTTCTCTGCATCCTTCGACCCCAATGGACCTATCCCAGAGACACCGAACTCCATCATTGCACCTGCTGCCGCCCTTGCCCGTAATCCTGCCTCACGACGCGGCCAAGAGATCTTGAATGCTACTGCCATCTCGACATCGCTCAGCGCCCTGGCGAACCAATTCGCTGCGGCATCCCAGGCATTGGCTACCATCCAGGCCCATACGGACAACGAGGACGATGTCAGTGCGACATCATCCGGATTGGTAAACATCCAGGAAGCGCAGATGAGGCTCGAGCAGGAATTGGATTCGCTTAGAGAACAGGTCACGAGGCTTGGAGAGAATAGCAGACGCGCCGAAAAGGAGAGGGAGCGGGACAGTGGAGGGGAGGGAATTGACAAGGAGGGCCTTGAGACGAGGTTGACGGGGATAGAAAAGAAGGTCGATGATTTAGCGGAGGCTATCCGAATGGAGTGAGTATTTTCTACGCATCCGTTTCAATGAGAAGCTGATATGGTATAAAAGTCAAGCCCGCCTGTATGCGCGCCTGTATAATGCGACTATCAGTACGAACAAGCAGACCCTCATGGCTTTGCCGATGGCGAATGGCAAGACACCGCAAAACTTTCCGGCGACGAAGGGCGAATTCGAGCATCTTACCAGTATGTATGCCCATTGTCGTGCAAGAACCTTTGTACTCATGTGGTCTGGACAGAGGAGCGATACGAGTTTATGCTTAAATCGTACGGCGTGCCGATCAAGGGCGATACCGCCGCGAAGAGACAGACTCTACGCGAGTTCATTGGGCTCAGTCCACCTAAGCCGTGAACATCGGTCGGGCGGCGAATGATGTAAACACGGACAAAACCTGGAAGGGCACCAACACCAATTAGATCTTATATGCATCAAGTAGCCATATGATAGAGTAGCACAATTACCGGCAATAATAGCGCGTAATACATCGGTTGTCGGAAACAGCTTTCGATCCATTGCGAAGGCTTAGAAGTTGTGAATTGATCATTTTCATTCCAAAAAGGAGGATCCCAAAGGAGAACCTAGGACAAATACTATACCAAGTGTACGGCAATTTTACTCACGGATCCGCCTAAATTTCATGACATCTACACTTGACCCATCCCTGCCCATAACCTGCTCATCTGAGAGCTTCTCCAATCGAACGAGCTCGCTCCTGACGTACTTTACAACGTCAGCCATGAGCTCCGGATATCGCACGTATAATGCCGCCTCGTTTGGTCCAAAGTCGTGCACGCCGGAGCCATCGTCCTTCGCTTCCTCCGCTTCCAGCCCTGTCTTGTCCAGGGTACTGACTTTTTCTACCTCTCCACCAACGAGGTTGATAGATCGCCTGAAGTACGGTTTGTCGCCTTTGCTGACTTCCGAAGATGGATAGATGATACCACGAGCTCCACGAGCACCTAGCAAATTCCGCCATACTGCACCTGCCATCTCTGCGTCGCCTTTAACAAGTCCCAGGTCCATCGCCATCCCGAGCCCTGCCCACTGCTCCTTGAATATTTTCATCTGACGGGTTACCAATCGCTCTGGGGCATTTCCTTTAGGCTCCTTTCCAGCGTTCGACACCGTATAGAATTGCACGGTTGGTAGTTCTGAGGTGGGGTCGGGAGTATGGGAGGCGACCGGCGGAGGCAAGTGTCTCTTTTGACGGGTTGCTGGTTGAAGGACAGCACGGACACGATCTTCTACGTCTAGGAAGAAGTGGTCTATGAGAGCTTGAAGGTAGTATTGTCCCTGCGGTTCCGGAAGTGCTCGTAGTCTCACGGTGAGGAGCCAGACATGCAGATTCGTTACGGTGAACCACGACTGGAAGGTTGGCGGTAGATGACAGCCTTGAAAACAAAAAGTTCGCCTGAATGTCAGAGCCATGATGATGTAGGTGTGTACTCACGGTCTCGCCAGAACGCTCTCTCCTCATCCGCTCTCAATGCGCACAGCTTTTCGTACATCGTGTACGCCCTCATTGCAGCAAGCTGTTTTGGACTGTTGTACCCAAGTAGACCTGCTACTCCTAGAAAAAATCGCCTAGCTGTAGGAGACTCCTTTATTTTTTGAGAGAGCCATGATCGGGGAGGTCTGGCTGGATAGGGTGCATTTGACGGTGTCGCCGTCGTGTTTTTGACGGGCTTTGTTACGGGAGCAGAGGATGCTGACCGGTATAATGAAGTAGAAAGCCGACATTGTTGGAGACGGCGAACGAGCAGCGAACGAGCAACCATCTCTGCTTGGTTGAAACTTGAGCAGGCTGTCCTGGGATCGGATAATAACTGCAGTGCTAAGACCTTAAATACCCAACTTACATTAACCTACCGGTCATAAGTCTACAGTAAATCTGCCCGACCGGCTGAACCTATACATTCATGTGCCTCTCATTCGACCGACCGCAGAACCACGAAATATGGCCAGACGAGAAACGGAGAATCTCGAAAAACGCATCAAGCACTGTTATTGGAAGGATGGACAGCCTCATCCTACGAATACAAATACTATCGTTGCTAAGTACTGTGGACCAGAAAATTGAGACCGTCTCATGTTTAGTGTAAGCCCCATTTGCGCTCCGTTTCTTGATATGCAATAGTTTGATAGGTTCCGTTCCCTCGCTGAACGTTGGACTATCATCACACATCAACGGCAAGGAACTGTCTGCTTTGCCATGAAAGAAGCAACGCGAGTACCTCATAGAAACCCCAGTCAAATGAGCCTGATTTAGCGGACATCAATGTCATCTATACGGCCAGTGGCTGATTCCACGCCACTCGCTGCAAGTGGGTGGCCAAGGTCCATTGTCCGCGTGGTTAAATACCGCAGCCTTTGTCTCCCTCTTAACTGGTCCATCAACAAAATTCCACTTCCACTCCATGCTGCGATGGCTTCCCTTGCAGAAAACCCACTATGCAAATCTACGTCTCGCAGATCAGGCACTCGAGGTCTCACTGGAACATCGCAATCTGTAGACGATCAGGACTCCAACCGTCCTCTGCGCGAAAGGCTTCCGAAGGGATCCTTTGATTTGGACGGCAAACTTACCAATGAAGGCTACGGTATACTCAACAGGATGGTAGCGTTCGGCGTGAGTATTCGTATGCCACTGCAAACCTTGCCCGTCTAAAATAGGTGGCAGAAATGCTCAATATGCCCCAGTACGAGGAGTATTACTAGATCTCGACACATAATCTCCAAGAAGCATAGGCGCAGCGTCGCGGACGCGCTGGAGCTCACAATTGATGATCTGCCGGAGGTGGCTACGATATTGTGTGAGAAAGGGTGTGGCAAGACGTACGTGTGCTCGAAATGTTCTCATATATATAACTAATAACGTACTCAGGTATGTGCTAAAGGACCAACTAAAGGAGCACATGAAAACCTGTGGTGTTCCAGATCGGGCCTTTAGAGAGAACGTGTCAATCAATGTTGCCGAGCTAATGGACCAGTTGTCTGCCCGACTGCCCATACCTGAAGCATTCACTCCGGACGGTAAGCTGACCTCGAACGGTTACGCAGCTATCAATGGTATCGTGATCAAAAGTGTAAGCTCCTTTCTGTACTATATTCGAGCGCGACTTACGTATCTGAACTTGGAGAAATATTGTTGCCTCTGTAAATGCTCGGCCAGAACCGACCGCCACCCAACTATCGACAAGCACAGAGAAGCGGTCGCCAATATCCTAGGGATGAGTATCGATGACCTTCCAGTTATCGAACGATTACATTGTCCAACCTGTGGTCGTGGGTGCGGATCACTTCAGACCTTCTTCCATTGTGTCGCGTCACTGAATCACTGTGCGCATTGACACAGGCTGAAGCGGAAGGACGCTATCAAATCGCACGTCAAGAAATGTGGCGTCCCAGGAGTAAAGACTTCGAAGAAGCGGAAGATCCTCGAGGATGCAAACTCTCAACAAAATGATATAAAGGACGAATATGCTAGCGGAGGTTTTTTGTCTTCGCAATTCACAGACAGCACGTCCGACTCCAGCGACAGCAGGTTATATTTAGGGGCGGTTCCCTCTACTCCTCGCCGTGGGCACACTGTGGCCAACGACCAATACGGAATCCTTCCCAGCCCCTTTGCATACTCCCTCTACTTAAAACATGAGCAGGATGCCGCCGACTTGGGTCCTTTTCTCGCTGGCTCTCCAGCAAGAGACGCAGCAATGGGACTGATTTCTCCGCACTTTGGTGTCGCATTCGCGTATTCGCCCCGGAAGAAACCTCGTGCAGTTTATGAGGACTCGTCCTTATGCGTTTGGTCGCCATCTTTAGACCTACGGCTCAAATGATACAACTCGTATAACAGAAATCAATTCCTTTGTCCAATGTCTTGTAGTATTTAACTACCCTCGCTATCAAGCGCAATTCAACAACCAAATATCTTATGCGTAAGCAGTATTGTCCTCGACAGTGATTAGCGCTTGTCACCCTTTGCCACCGAGACGCAGGTTCGAACCCTGAGTCCATTTCCCACGTGACATATATATATATATATATAAAGTTGAACCTCCACTTACTCGCCATGGACCCTTCCACAGTACTAGTGCTCAACAAGGGATATTGAAGGGGATTAGGGGGCGGCTCAGGCCTCCACCGGCACTGCTCTCGCTCGGCACCGATGGCGGAGTTCCCCGAACCCTGAACCCGCGTGACATATATATAAAGTTGAACCCGCCGCCCAGGCTTACTACTCGCCATGGACCACGACAGCCCTTCCGCAGTGTTCAAGGAGCAGGTATTGAAGGGGCTCAGGGGGCGGCTCAGGCCTCCACCGGCACTGCTCTCGTCCACGGACCGAATGAGGCTGTGGATGCAGATTTGTGTGACCATGGATCCCAAATTTGCAGCCAACGCCTGGAATTACTATAATGAGAACGAAGATAACCTGGCGGACCTCCTAAACACTGCATGGGGAACTCAGCAGTTCGAAGATGTTCGCAGGCGGGGTAAGTGGCGCTCGGTCTTTCCTACATATATTCTCTCTGACTAGCTGTGTACAGTTCACGAAGCCTTCCGCCCTGTCATTATTCCGGTCTTAAGAAGAGGTTTGGATGATGGGGACATAGAAATCGGTGGGTACTCTTGCGCTACAGACACCTCATTTTCTGATCTCTGACTTTTTCAAAAATGTCATGATATATCTCGTTTAGAGCAAGGTAAGTCGGTCGTTGATGCTTGGGCCGTCCCATACCAGCTGGACAGCCACAAAATCCTATACGCGACCATCAATACAATGCGGGCTGAGGCGGTTAGGAAAGACTGTCCAGATTATTCGAATAACGTATCGATCGTACAGAGTTCTGGGACAGGAAAATCGCGAATGGTCGATGAACAAGCAACTCTAGTGGTGACATGTCCATTTAACCTGCGACACGACGATAATTCATCATGCAAGCATTGTTATCTCTCGCCTTTTATCCCTCTTCATACTCACTTGGCATGTGATCGAACAGATTTCGCTTACCCAAAACCTGATCGGTCTATACGTGACTGTCTTCTCACCATGCAGGATTCAGCGACGGACGTCAAGATTGGTTACCACTTGTTTTTCATGTGCCTCTTTCGAAAGATCTCTGCGCACTTCAACGCCATTCAGGGCAAGATTCCACGCCAGAAGATGGCAACAGACTGGAAGAATCATCTCAGAGGTCAAATGCGTGATAAGTTCTACAAGGATCTGACACGTGATATAAATGTGAATGTTTACTGTATCTTCTGCGTCGAGTGCTCATTCATAATTTTTAGGCGGAGAAAACAAAAGGATACACCCTTGATAGTACTATCGACAAAGCATCCGAAGGGATACGATCGTTGATAAAGATAATCAAGGAGCACACGTCCGACGGCAACGACCACAACGTCCAGCTTGTGATATACTTCGACGAAGCCCACACGTTGTTCAAAACCGCCAAGAACAATGATCCTCTTTTCTTCATTCTCCTGTCCGTTCTGAACGCATACCGCAAGGAACCTCTCTTTGTGATTTTTCTCTCGACTCACCTGGGGCCCGCGCGAAGCCAACTTTTCACCTCTACTCTTCCCATCACCAAAATATCTTTTGATTGTGCGCCGCGAGAGTGCCTACCTGTTCAACCGTATGCCTTGACCATAGCTGATATAACGCAAGTACCGTTCATGGCACGGTTTGGGCGCCCCTTGTAAGCGTCATTCGATCGACTGCAATTGACTATTCATTCAGTGGCAATTCAGGTACTGGTCCATGCTGTCCACCCTGAAGGGTATCAGACTTGAGAGGACGTCCAAAGCTCTTCTCGACATCACACGTGCCAAGCTTACTAACAATCGAACGGACATCTCACCAGACAATGCTAGACGGCCAGACACCTTGCTCGCCCAACTGGCTGTCACTGATGTCCGCCTTTGCTTGCAATACGCTCAGCAAACATCCCACAATAACGTTATGACGATACAGGCTAATCTTGTCGCGAGCCATATGCGTATTGCCTATCATATTCCTCGCCACCGCAAATGGTTTCGTTCAGGATACTCTAGCGAGCCAATATTGGCGGAGGTCTGTTCATTATTTCCAGTCAACCCTTTGGCTCTTACTTATCGACTCGCGTCTGGTTAGGCGGCAGCCCGGCAGCTAAAGATGTGGAGAATGACATCCCCCACCGCGCTGATCGACCCCTTGTTGTCCCATACACATGCTGGCCTTCTGGACTTGGGAGAGCGAGGAGAACTTATAGCTCGAGCTTTGCTGGTGGAAGCTTACGATGCTGCTGTAGCGCGGACTTATGCGGAAATGAAGGACAAGCCTACGTTATTCTCGGGTGGGTGGTGTAAAGCCATACATTTTATCGAAGCTTTGTTCCAGAAAGATTACGCAGCGGCTATCCTGGACAGTCATCCGGACAACACAATTGGCTCCACCTTACGAGAGGCTCTCGAAGAGTCCATCGTCCATTTGACGCAGTGGGTCAAGGCCACCGATGACCACGTCGTCACTACTGTCGCCATGGCGGCGGCCTTTACGAGAGGCATGGCGTTCATCTGTCGTAACGGACAGCCTCAAATTGACCTCCTAATTCCGATTTTACTCTCCAACACGACGATTGGTGAAAAGCATATGTCCGCCTTCTTGATACAGGTCAAACGGCGCAAAGGGAGCGGTATTCACCCCATCAGTGCCGAGACACTCGGGTTTTTCAAATATCCGAATGCCACGAAGCACGATAAACGTCCCTATATCTCCCTCATCATGGACCTCGGTGTGCGCGTTACACTCCCGAACTATGCACAGCTCCCGGCTGTCGATGTTATATCGAAAGCACAGAAGATGGCTAGACTGAGACAAGTGGGTGCATCATCCATCGAGACCCAGATACCGCCCAGGAAAACCGAATCGAAGGAGCGTGGAAAAGGAAAGACGCCTGACAACACGATCCCTGGCGTCACAAAGACACCTTCGACTGAGGTCGAAGTCAACACCCACCCTCTCCCGTCTACCAGGAATCCGACAAAAGATCAGCCCCGTCGTTACTCTATCCATGCCTTTGGGTGCTCCGATACGGTCTACAAAGTCATTCGCCCCGAGGACAGACAGAAGTGGCAAACACTACTCGTTGACGAGTTCTTGGCTGACCATCCCCGCAAAGAGACGCTTGCACAAGTGAGGCGACTAAAGCCGTTCTTCACACTTGGGAAAGAATGCTACCATTGGTTCAACGACCCGTCCTTGAATTTGGATCCCCCGCCTGCGGTGCCTCACGAAGCGGATCAGACAGCTGTTTTCATTGGGGAGTATCTAGATGAGGGGGAGGAGGATGCAAACGCAGACGCAGAAATTTCCTCTCCGATGGTTGTGAATCAAAGTTTGGAGCAGGATGACGCTTTCAACGAGCAACCTCAGCTTGACCAGGATGCCAAAGAAAACATCGAGATGGTCGAGTAAATGAGGACGCGAACTGAAGCCTGGCGCCTCCTGTAAACCTAGCATCGCATATTGTTGTTTCTTTTCCCTTCAGATGTCATTCACATAACCATGATACCTGAGCACATCTCACTCGGCCTGCACTCGTACTACTGCATTTTCAACCTCAGGGGACAGTCACGGTGACGGTATACGGTAATAGACGGTAATGAATGAGTGAACCCGGCCCGGGTGTAGCTTACTTAGGTGTTTGATTTGGGTGGCCCGAACTCGCACTTTTTTGCTAGTACTATTAGGTCATCCGACACTGGGCAAGTACCATGGCCAAGACCACTGAATTGCCCATTGAAGAGTTGAATTATAGGCGAATTGATGGTGATACGCACCGACTCAGGACCTCTTCGCCACATCTTGAAACTCCCCAGGGCCCGACACCGCTTTAGGCGTCCATCCAGTATCTCATTTACGTTCAACATTGTAACATACCCGATGTCGTACTGTGGACGCACACGATTGGCTTGACTTGGACCAGTTTCGAAGGCTGCTTCGTTCTTGATAACGAACATGATGATCACCTAAATAATCAGGCTTCTACTGCACACGCTCAAGCGCAGCTGTAAGGGCCTAACTTCCGGATCCAAAGGCTATATAAGTCAAGAATCGCTAGCCCTGTCCCTTGAGTAACACCCATCCTTGTAACGACGACTTGCACGACTCTGAAGGACTCAGGATCTATCCAGTAGGATCCGGATCCGGACTGAGGTCAATCCCCATACTCAGTTGAATTGTACTCTAGTAGCGTCGTCTGTTTGCCATGACATCGCAAGCTCCTACAATTGGAGTGCCGCAGATCGAGTACGTGGTCCGAATGTAACTTAGGCATGGATAATTGACTTTCAAACTCTACTTCAGGTCGACTGCGGGTTCGGGTACCATAATAGTTGCGGCTATGACAGGTGAGAAACACAGGAATGCTCGAATGCTGTACTGATTTCAAAACATCAGCTTTGATCGTCTATGAATATGTATTCACGGCTGGCCAGGCAACTACGATGACATGGTATAGGAAGTGGACCCTGGCTACCTGGATCTTTGCTGCAAACAGGGCTCTTATGTTTGGTGGTATGGTCCTCCAGATCACACCTCTTGTGGTACGATTCTAGATATATTCATCTTGATGCATGGAGTGATATGACAATATATTTGCAGAGGTAAACCGTCCAACTAAGGATTGCACCAGTGGAGGCGTAGCTAACGGCTCTATCAAGGACCAGTCGTGCATGCCAATATGGAAATGTGGCAGGCCTTGTGTTGGGCACCGCCCAATACGTAGTATTTGCTGGTACGTACTTGCTAGTATGCGCTCGTGATATTGCCCCTTCAATATCGGAAGTAGTGTTCTCTGCGCTACGCGTATTTGCTCTTTGGAACAACAACATCCCAGTGTCAGTTCTCATCCTGGTGTTGAATTTTGGCCCGATAGTGACCAACATCGTAAGTCGTTTCCCCTTCCCGATAACATCTCAGTTTTCTTACTCCAGTTAGTATCTATACATCCGAGAACCAGGTGTTTTTATTGCAAATTCTTTAGTGGTGGTTTGCAGGAACAATGACCGAGTATCTACTAGCATGACATTCCAGTACGTCAAATTATTGTTATCTTAAAGGTTCATGAGCCAAGTCTAACTACTAATTAGATGTAAGCGCACGGACTGTTAGTTCCATATTTCTGTTCGCTGAAGGATGTTATCTAGGGATACTGGGGGCCCGTCTTGCTGTCATTGTTGCGGACATCTTGGTATTATGGATAACATGGCAGAAAACGTACAGGGTTTGGAAAACCAGTGCAGAACTTGGCATGCGGGCTCCAATAAGCAGTATGCTCTTCCGAAAC
Organism: Hermanssonia centrifuga; assembly: GCA_001913855.2. NCBI lineage: Eukaryota > Fungi > Basidiomycota > Agaricomycetes > Polyporales > Meruliaceae > Hermanssonia > Hermanssonia centrifuga. Next base: position 93,630 of record MLYV02000794.1, on the reverse strand, counting down.
GGTCAGCTCTCCCTTTCTCAAGATTTCATGTCATCGGTAAATACTACTAATGTTGTAATGCAGGGACATTCTTTTTCATGTGAGCCATTAGTACGCGAAATTCTTCACAATTCCCACCCAACGTTACTCTAGCATACTTCTTAATACAACTGTTGCTCAATTACTCCAAGACCTCACTGTACGCACGCCATGTATCCGATTTTTAGCTCATCTAACATGTGTCTCAGTCGTCATTTATACAAATGTTTCCCATTTCAGTGTTGATACCAACGTGAGTATCCAAGGTTTATTGTGATCACAATACTTATAATTGACCCATACCGTTAGGATTACTGCTATCCTTGTCGCTCGTTTCTTACTCAATTTGCGCCAAGTTGCGGAGCATCGAAATAACTCGTCGAACGACATGGACATCAACTCACGATTCTCGGCAGCTGTTCCAGTATTTGCTAGTATCGTCGGAAATATGGGTGAGGATCTACACGATGGATTCTCAGAGGAAGTAGAAGATGAAACCGAGATGCATGGATCGTAGAAATAAATATTGCATTGGCATTCTAGGGCCGGCTCGGAAGTCCTCCATAGCATCGTTGGAACTATATGCAGCTGAAAATACCACAATAAAAGGCCCTGTGCATGCGATGCCCGGGAGATCGCACGAGAAAAGGTCATCCGAGTTGGACATGATTCGAATTCAGACCCACGATATATTGACTGACATATTGAAAATATACTAAACCTTCAGTGCCCCCCACCTATGCAAACAATCATCGACTTGTGGTGATACAAAAGAACGTGTTAACTACAATAGCGTTATAGACCAAAGTTGAACAACTCGTTCTGGATCGCAATCAGTCTCGCTTTCTTGCTATTCAGTTCGTTTCTTCTTGCCACAATGCTTGGATCCTCTGAGAGGTAGGTTGCGCACCGCATCGCGGAAGTTTGCGAGCCGAGGCCTAATTTCTCTATGAGAAATGCCTGAAGAGAATCGGCTAAAGCAAATAGGAAGTTCGCATCGATGGTCATCGGAACGTAGTCAATCACTCGCTGGAAGAACGCAGGCTTAGGAACAAAAACGAACAATCAACGAACACTTGCAACGTACCTTATAAGCGATCTGGAAATATGCCCTGACTTCTGCCATCATCTCAAGTTCCTCTTCATAAGTATCGGGGCCATGCAGCTTCCCAAGGTCTGTAGAGGTCACATGGATCCCTAAGGCTGCTAGAGCGGAGAGCGCTGTGTTCTGTTTCTCGGTTTCGTTGGTGTCCGCTCCCTGATGGGCCAATGGCGGGCTCGAGATTGGAGGGGGCCGTGGAGCGAAGGAGAATGTAGGGGCTTTCGAGCCAGTCGGGGTGCCAAAATCTGTGAATCCAGACGTTAAAGTAGCGGTAGCAATTCAGCTCTTCTATCTAGACTTTGGATATGTAGTAGCACTAACCTCCAGAGTTGTCGGCTGTAGTCTTCGTTTGCTTAGGCAGTGCTTCACCTGATTTCTTGCTTTTTGCTCGAGCAGCCTTGTATAAAGCCATATGTTTGTCTTTGATAAGTTGCAAGTCATGGCTATTCTGAGTGTAAGCGAGTTTTTCAAGGGTGAGAATGTCGTTGACTTTGGCCCATGTTTGGTCTTGTTTGAGACGCAGGAGATCTTCAACAGCGTGACTGCAGTGAGAAGTGAGTATTAGTAGAATGAAGATTTTGTTGCACACGCACGTTACATTGGCCCGCAGATGGTCATATCGCTGGAATCGTGTATTGATTAGCTGGAGAAGGGATTTTTCGAAAGCTTTGAAGATCGCGTTGAAACATTTCTGACTATCCGCTTTCCAAGGAGCTTGGAAGTCCTCAATGAGTGCGACTTTAGCGAAGTACGGTACGTTGTTGGGGAGCTCGCGCGCACGAGATTTCCGGATGTGTTCCCGTACATCGTCGAGATACATGTACCGCACCCCGAATGGTGAAGGGTTGATTGTGGTAGATTCTTTCTCCTCTTCCTCAAGTCGTAGATACGGTGAGACATTGGCAGGCACTAGAAACACCGATGCGGTAGCAAAGGGTAAAAACGGAGGTGCACTTCCGCGAATATCGCCTTTGAAACTTGCATATGTTTGGTGATTCGCCTGGATGAGGCTGGACGCTCGCGCACCACCTGCGACGTGAAGTTTCACCTCGCTGCAGAACTCGGTCACTAGGGTGAGGACATATGAATGAGGATCGGTGATTTTTGGGGGAAGCCTCTCCAGTTCGTCCTTGCAGGCTTGCAGTTGTTGAGTGACTTCGCCCTGAATTTTGGGAACTCTGTGTGATAAAATTCGCCTGACCATAAAGAAAGATGTCTAGTAATATTTAGATCCTTACGCGTCATCAGCTCTCTGAGCGAACAGTCTGCTTAACGCAGAGACAAGGTTATTCTTCCCTAGCCGATGCTGTTCTGACAAGGTCGACCATGGCGGGATGCTGGTAAAATAATCCTTCTCTGCCGCCCGAGCTTGCGCGGTGGTGATACCCCTCGCTCGTTCGTCGTCGTCAGGTTGACGAGTACAGTAGTAACCATGGTGGAGTGGAAAACGGTGCCCTTTGATGACCTCCAACCAGAGCTCGCGGGAATGAGTAGCGCCATGCGCCAGCGTGTCAGGTTTCGTCAGGACACCTAAGAGTACACGCTACGCCTCAAAAAATCAAATCGCAGAGCATGACTCCGGCTGCTCACCGATAGTGCGTATACCTGACGGGTCTTCTTGCTTTGCAAGTCTGGCTGCTTTTTGATTCTCGATATCATCTAACAGTGGGTTGAGTATGCGGCGCCAGTCTGATATACCTTAAGTACGTACCACTCATAGGTAGCGTAACCAGAATGAGACAGTTGCCCTTGATGTTTGAGACAACGAGATCTTCTACCAGTCGAACGGTATCATCATCTGCGTTCGCTACAATGCCTAGAATCATTCGAGAGGGAGTAAATGTACTGCAACAGATCTCTTAGTACTGACGCACCAGGTAGGTCAACGAAAGCCAAGTCTGCAAGCTCCGGACCTGTGAGATCCAGACACACGGTATTCCTTGAGAATTTGAGCTCATTCTCCAACACCTTGAGCTCATCCTCGGACATGTGCAGAAAAGTGGATTGTTCGACCCCGGGGTTGAGTAGAGCAGCCTGAGCACGGCGTATCATGCCTTCAACGTCCTGCTTGTCAGTGAGGAGGGGTCCAAACGGTTCCTCTCCTACTACATCCAGACGTCTTCCCTGTGTATCGAACTCTCGACGAATGTGAACTTGGCCGGACCATGGTTCAGACGATGATGCAAGCCGACATTCTATAGGGCATCGAGTACATGTTCCTGCGTCACGAGGAACGTTGATCTAAGAAGATACTCGTCAGGTGAAAGGCCCACACTGGCAGACAAAGACAAATGGCGCTTACGCCAGAGATTCCTTCAACGAGGCTGGATTTCCCGGCGGATTGGTTACCAATAACAGTAATGCGAGGGAGGTCTATGACAGCATTTGCCCTGGGGAACAGATAAGTAGGGGCTTTACGCATATATTTGTGTCCTTTACCCCATGGCGCGAAGTTTATTTATGATTGTTGAGTGTTGCTTTTCCTTCCTTGCGTGGTCGGAATGAGGATCTGTGATGAGCATTGGCTCAGTTGACCCCGAGAGAGAGCTATCGCTGGTGTGAGACATTGCGAAGTGGGTGTAGTTATGGGTACTCGCTCCCTGTAGTATGCGGTTTATATATTCCAACGGAGCCTTTGTTGTTAATAGCGACCCGGACGTGCCAAGTCCATCAGAAAAATATTGGACTCCCGTCAATATTGCGTTGATGAACGACCGAGACCAAGGCAATCATTTGGGGCATAACAGATATTCGAAACTTTTATGGCCAAAGATGTGAGGTTGCTGCAAACTGCGAAGGATGATGTCCTCTAACATGCCGGCCCGGATTTGCCGATTGCATGGGCAGCTCCTCGCCGCAGCTCACCTAAACTCGGCCTTCCAACATTTCATCTCAAAAATGGACACGTCCATAAAGAAAAATATCTCTGACAGTAATGTACCAACCCCGACTGTGGACGACGTCCTGGACCCCGACGATGGCGAACCGCACGTTCAACCACTTACACCATCGCAGTTACATCGAAAACTCGGAGAGGCCCTCAAGTCAGAGCGGCTGCAACGCGAAGGCAGGATCAGCTGGCTCGCGAGGAAGATCTTGCAAACCGGAAAATGGATAGAGAGGGAGGTGGACGAGCGGAGACAAACGATTGGAGGAATAGACAACTTGTGGTTGTTACTGGCAGATGCGACCAACAGCGACTTTAATCCCGTACGTATCCCGAGATACCTGCCCCTCTCTTGAGTGTCATTAACGTCGTTTCGTCCAGGTATGCGCTTGCACATTTACTCTTCGCGGGAAACTTACTGTGGACAAGTTAATTGGTGTATGTCCCATTTTACCATCTCTCAGTCGGGGCTACGCCTTTTCGATACCTTAGGATCCCTGTTCCAGTCTCATAGTCACTGATTATAGGCAACAGAACGCCTAATGAAGAAGTTCCCGAAATATGGTCAAAGACTGACATCGGTCGGTCGCAAGTGGCATGGGGCTCGGTTCGAAGACGACCCACATTTTGACTACAAGAATCATGTCCACGTTACTCAATTGCCAGAACCAGGAGGGAAACACCAATTGGAAACTTTGGTGTGTATCCACCATTAATGATACCCCATCACGCACTCAGTACAACGTTTCTACAGATGGGCGAGTTTATAGCTCAAGACTGGGACCTCAGCAAGCCGTTATGGGAGATGCTCATTGTCGAGAACTACGAGGACGAGGATGGGGCCGAGTGTGCACTGATTGTCAGAGGGTACGCCCTCGAGTAGCCGGGTCTTTTCATGCGTCACTCATCTAAGGACATTGTCAACAGACATCACACGCTCGCCGATGGTCAAGGTGAGCAGCAGGGGATCGATCTCGCTCAGGAAACTGAAAAAAAAAAAGTACGCTGACGACGTGCACAGGATTTGTGATCAGCCAGCTCTACATGACCTCGTACCATGACGAACTCGTCAACACGATGTCAAGCTCTGCGGAAGCCGTCTCTGCAGCCGAAACCGGCACCGTCACACCTTCCTCGGTGCACCCGCTGCTGAAGCCCCTCGACCGATTGTCTGAGCCTTCGAACGTGCTCATCGCGCCCCTCGTCCAGTTATTCCTCGCGAGCGTGTTCTGGATCTCGTACGCCCTCACACTGGCCGTGTCCTTCGGCTACAGCACCTACCACCTGGTGCTCGATGTGTTCCTGTGCGCTTGCACGGCCTGGCGTGTCGACATGCTCACCGCGCCCCAGCCCCGCGGCGCGGCGCGGACGAAGCTCAAGGAGTTTGCAAGCTCGGCGAGCGTGAGCATGCAGGACGTGCGGACGTGCCAGAAGGCGTTTTCTGGGCGGAGGATGGGCGCAGAGAAAGACGGGAAGCATCGGAGGGGACATGTCACAGTGAACGACGTGATGTGTGCTGTCATGGCGGATGTGCTGGGCGATGAGATCCGGAGCAAGCCTGTGGACTTTACGTTATGGGGCAGGGTGAAGCGGGCACTTGCCAAGGTTTTACCATCGCCCATCGGATTTTTTATGTGACTGGCCCCTTTTTCTGTTCCCGCTATACGCTGGCTGACATGTGTCTGCAGACCGATCAGTATACGGTCGCCCGGTGACTGGTCGATGCGGAATCTTTCCACTGGCTGGCTTGTCTACCTATACCCCTCGCCCCCCTCAAACCTGCCTGCACCTTCCGTTCCGACGCTACATCAACATATACACACCTGCCGCACAGCACTCACCTCCTTGAAGCATAGTCTATGGCCGCGCATCTTTTTCTATATCATTCAGGCTACGGGACAGGTCCCGGTGCTTTACTTTGGTTTAACGAGCGTCAATGCCTTGAAGAAACGGGTGATCGGTCCTATAGTCGATGCTTCTCTACGGTCCTGTGCGTTCGTTACTACTCTGACCATGGCAATCAGCTGATCAACGTATCTGCCACTTCCGTGGTACTAGTCCCCGTTATATTGACAAAGTGCGCGCGATCTCATCTATCTCACCCTCGTGCCTAGTACTCACCATATTGTGGCAGTGTTCCCGGACCAGCCAAGAAACCCGTCACGTTGGAAGGCATTCAGGTTGTCCGCTGGACGGCTTTACCACCGCAAGGCGGCAAAGGTCCGTTTGTTTTACCCAGTCGGGATTGGCATATTTTTTTATGACAACAATCGACACGACAGGCACCGTTGGGATGGGTCTCATCTCCTATGCAGGCAGTATGTGCATTTCTGTAGCAGCCGATAGAGTGCCTGCCTCTGCTGGTGTAGCACGCAGGTTGTGCGAACGGTTCGAAGAGCGGTTCCGAGAGTACGTGCGGGCGGCTGAGCAGGTTTTAGATGAGGTGAAGGGAGAGTGACGACTGTCTCACGGATATACTTAGAATACTTGTACCGTTACCATTATAATCGGTATACTAACAGTCATCGGACCCTTTTTTTGCACTATAAAGCCGTCTTTGGCCTCTGTATCTACATTTGTACAACGTGTGAACGACCTGGCAGGAGGCTAGAGATTAACACAAAACAAAAACACGAAAAGGCTTTCAATAGAATTGGACAAGTTTCGTCACCGTTTCGTCTTCCGTTTCCGCCTTCAACAATGTCTCGAGAGTCTGTGTTTTGTGTCCCCTTGTCAATTGACAGAAACTGATGAGAGCACTTGACAAACTTACCGCATTGGTACCAAGATAGCGGGCGACAAACTCTTCACCGAGCACAGCCGTCAGCTCCTTATCCGCCCCCAAGTTCTTCCTCGCCTGCTCAATCGACGCCGGCAACCTCCCAACAGCCTGCACACCGAGGGCCTCCCTCTCCTCCTCCGCCATCTGCGCCACCGGCTTCGCCGCACAGTCGCCCGACGTCAACAGCGCGCGCTCCTTCACTGCGTGTGCGCCCGCGCCCACGAGGCCAGCGAGCACGAGATGGGGGTTGGCGGTGCCGTCGATGAAGCGCACCTCAAAATGGTGTTGGCCCTCGGTGCCGCAGAGCCGGACGGCGGCTTCGCGGTTTTCGGAGCCCCAGGCGGCGTAGGTCCCGCCGGACCAGATCCCGTCGAGGACGCGGGCGTAGGAGAAGGTGGTGGGGAGGGTGAGGGCGCAGAGGGCGGGGACGTGGGCGAGCACGCCTTGCAGGAAGGACCGCTCGCTGCGGGAGAGCGTCGGAGCGAGATGTGCGTCTGCGCCTGTTTTGAGGTCGCCTCGTTTGTGCACTGAGATGTGGGCGTGCGCGCCGCTTCCGCCTGTGATGCGTGTACTTAGAGGGGAGAGAGAAAGAGGGGAGGGAGGGACGTACAGCTGTTGGAGTATAGCCTGGGTGCAAATGTGGCACGCAGGCCGTGCTTGCTTGCGACGTTGTAGATGGTCTCGCGGGTGTGTACGAGTGCGTCGGCTGCTTCGAGGGGGGTGAGCGGTCCGGTGACGACTTCATACTGTAGATGAGAGCTAAGATGGTAAATGGGAAAGAAGTTGGGATGGGACTCGCCTGTCCTGGGGCAGCCTCGGCGTGGTACATCTGCAGCTCGATGCCAGCCGCTTCCAAGCACTCTGCGATCTCCTGGAGGACTGTGGACTCTACGGAGCCCGAAGGCAATTTGGAGGACACGGACCAGTCCGCGTTGTTCACCGTGACCAGTTTGGGAGAGGTGGCGGACAGGAGGATGAACTCTGATTCGAAGCCGACGAGGAAGGAGACGTCCGCTGTGGCTTTGGCATCGTCTGTGATGCGTTTGAGGATGGAGCGGGGACAGAACGGGACGGCGAGGCCGAACTGGGGGGTCGGGAGTTTCTCCTGGAAGAAGCCCAGGATGGAGGCGTGTCCGGGGGCGTAGGGGCAGAGGCGGAAGGTGCTCAGGTCGAGGACGTACTGGTACTCGCCGATTCCTGAGAAGCCGGGTGCGAGTGCGAGGAAGACGAGGCCGAAGCAGGCCTTTGTGAGGGAGATGCCAGGCCGAGCAGAGTGAAGGAGTTTGCTAAAGTATGGGCGGGGGACGACCCGGTAGCGGACGTTGTTGATCCAGTCGACCCAGGTGATGCGGATGAAGTTGATGCCAAACTCGTCTAGCAGGGCGTCGTTGGAGGGGGTCAGTGTCTTGGCGGCGACGGTGCTCGGGGTGTACACAACGCCATACTTGTGGTCTGCCATGTTGTGTGTCGAGGGGATGAGGATATCAGTGTGCAATCAGTGGTCAAGTTGATTATCTCCTCCCATCAAAATTCCACAAGACCTCATTGCAATTGGTCACTATATATCACTATGCAGGTGGCCTTCTCAAGTAGTGTCTCGCAGCGAGAACTAGTAGGACCCCGTAACCCTGGTACGCACGTGAGACTGGTCAGTTTGCGCAATCGCAGCAAGCAACTTGGTCAGCGAATACAGAAGCCGTACATGCTCAATCGTCTTCACCGTCTAGTCTCGTCTGCCTTATTTGCATCTCCCGTCCTTCAGAATCGTCCAGGAATCAGTTCACTCACCACCATGTCCGGTACGTTCTCTGCTTATCAGCAAAGTATGCAATGATGGATGTTGCGCAGGCACAACCCCCCAAGTCGCAACTTTTGCCGCAGGATGTTTCTGGGGTGTTGAACACATCTTCTTGAAGCATTATCCAATCGCTCAGAACAAGGGTATCCTCAAGACGTCCGTCGGTTACACCGGAGGAAAGGAAAACGTGACCAACCCGGATTACAAGTTGGTTTGCACTGGGGCGACGGACCATGCAGAGGCATTGAGAATCGAGTTCGACCCAACCCTCGTCAAATACGATGAACTCGTTGGTAGGTTCACTACCACATTCCGTATTCAAGAGCAGATTGATCACTCCCGTCGCGTAGAGTTTTTCTACCGAACCCACGATCCTACGACCGTTGACCGTCAGGGAGGAGACCAAGGAACTCGTATGTAGCCTTCCTTCCCCGACACAACGTTCAATACTGAATCCGAGCTCTAGAATACCGCTCTGCTATCTTCTACAACTCGCCCGAACAACTTGACATCGCGACTCGCGTAACAGAGGAGGTGTATAAGAAACATTTTCTACCAAAAGGTTGGCTACGTGCGCGATCTTCAGATTTCCCCGCTGAATGGTGGCTATCCTCTAGGCCAGAAGATTGCGACCCAGATCGTGGAGGCAGGTCCTTGGTGGGATGCAGAGGATTACCACCAAGAGTACCTGCACAAGAACCCTTCAGGATACCAGTGCCCGACTCACAGATTGCACTGGTAGAACATCGACGTTCCCAGCATAACAGCATATCGTAATGTATTTTTATGAGATTGTCAGATACTACGTTGATAAATCATTCCCATAATACTTTGCTGGATAGAATAAAACAGCATGAAGGATCAAATTGGTTACAATTAAATGCTATCTTCCACAACAGTAGACGCCTCAGCTTTTAACAAGCCCGTCCCTATTACAAGTAACAAGGTGGTTAAGCCGAACGAGCGATGTCAACGCCGACACAATCTCGAAGAGACGGTCGTGCTCATATCGCTGCTATAAATGCTCATCACCGGCGATTCAAGTTGTGGAAGAATCAAAGAAACCACAAATGGCTTCCTGCTTCCTTTTATAGTGCTCGAGGACCGTGGGAAGTGCGCACGGACCATATGTCACGTGTCTGGCTCACACTGTCTTGACGTCGTGCTGGATAGCGTACTCAAAGCTTCGTGTATCGTTTCAATATTCTTGTGTGGCATTCGAACGACCATCACTGTCTGCCCAATTATCTTCGTATGATATTCTATCGCCTTTGAATCTGACTTTATTTTTCATCGCAAGTCTCTTCAAGTTTCAGGGGATTGAAACTGCATGCCTGGGGTGGACTACTCTGTTCGCTGAATTCTAGTGGGCGTCTCCTTGTAGGGGATATAGAACCTGCGCTGCCTGCGGATTGCAGATACCCTCTGGCGGTTTTACCTCCACCACAGAGAGTGTTCCAGGGCAAGAATCCAGCCGCGGTTGATACAGAGAACCATCGTAAACCTCCACCGAAACGTTTAGCGACGGAGATAGGAATCTCTATCACTATGGCGGGAGTCGGGTCGACGTGTTTTTCCGATTTGGACGACGATATTCTGGTGCATATATTCAGTATTGTCTGCATTGCTGACATCCTCAAGATGAGGCAAGTGCGTGTTCAACTGCTACACCCATATCCAGATCACAGACTAAGCGCATTGCAAAGCAGGTCTGCAAACGGTTGAGGGCTATATCGCGACTCCGGATCGTTTGGACGCGCGCACTTGCATCACACGTCCTGGAGCAAGGATTTCCCTTCTCAGACCATATCGACGTCAATTCAATCGACTGCTCTGAACTGGAGTATCGCACACGTCGTGCATACCAATTGGGCCAGTTCTGGCTAGATCAAAAGGCAATACCGAGGGAGCTCGCCGCCTGGACAGCTGGAAATTCAGCTACCGGCGTATCTGACGTGCGCTTTTCGCCGGGACATCCGGACTGGCTTTTCACCGTGTCTAAAGGTATCTGGTCGATGATCACCTGCTGGGAGCTCGGTGGGCGCGGAGATCATTATAAGAGGACGCGCCAACTTGCAGAGTGGTCCCCTAGGCAGACCCTGATCACTGGCATCGCAGTGAATTCGGATCCAGGTTCTGAGGCGTGCCTAGCGGTGTCAGTGACTTTATCGGGGTCTGTTTATTTTGTGCAAACGTATGTATGGGGTTGTGCTGATATGCGGAATGCAGTGCAGGCCGACAAGAAATCGAGATACTTACGGTTCGGGAAGTCGAAGGAGAGGATCGTTTTGCATTTCACACACTGCAGACCATCTCTACTCCTTTCCGAGTGATGTCTCTGCACGGAGACATGTTGGCTAGCAGCGACGATGTCAACGAAACGCACGTACACAACTGGAGAACGGGTGATTACGCCGTTCTGTGGGGTTCGAATGAGCCGTCCGAGCACAACTTTCAAGTGAGCATGAGAATGCCCAACATGCTCAACCATCCGGCGCACTGTGCTGATGTATCTGGATCTACAGCATAACCGATGCTTACAGGTGGTGTTGACTCCGAATTGCGTCTTCGTCGTTCGCGCAAGATCGTTCGAAGTCTTCCCCGAGCTACTACTCTCGCCTTCGAACCAGATGAGCGTCAGCGGCTATACCCATCCTATTTGCAGGCACCAGTTCGGGTGGATCGACGGTGTGGCGATGAGCTCGCAAAAAGCCATCCAGCCGCCTGCCACTTCTACACCACCGTTCTCCATCGTACTTCGCGCTGAAAGCGACGACCCGTGGTCATCTGACGTACACACCCTTGACCTCTTCGATTTGGAACCCAATCCGAACTACGGCGGCCACCCGGCGCACCCGTCCATATCGCATGACACTGTTTCTTATCCTCCAGTGTCAGATGACGACGCAAAACTCCCAGGATCAGCGTACATATTCCCTCCTTTGCATCGCACGTCATGGCGCTCAGCTCGCGGGCATCTGCGGTGCACTGATATACTACTGGGTTCTCACGGCACGGCCATCTGGGTTCTACCGCGCCCCGCCAGGAACCTGGACCTGACAGCGCTGGACGTGCATGCTTCTGACACGCAAGGCCCTGGCGGAGACAGTACCAGAGAGGCTCTCGTAGCTGCGATTCTTCCAGGTCACTTCAAGGATAACAGGCAATGCGTACCTGGCCCAGACAATGCCACTGACGTTCGAACGCTGTGCACATACGAGGGCACCAGTGGAAACTGGACGTCAGTGGACTATGATGAGCCGGGTGGGCGAATCGCTCTGGGAGATAGTCAGGGCAAGGTGCGGGTATTGGATCTATGAATGTGCGGGTGCTGTGACTGTGCGGGTATGGGATCTGTGACCGCGCGTGTAAAAGCTTCACGGAGAATACTGGAAGAAGCCAGGATATAAATGGTCCAGCCAATGAGCATGTTGGATGCCAGTGGGCGATTGCTACTTAGCCCTCATGCGCAAATTTCCTCCATGTAAACCCTGAAAGCGCTATAAACGGATAACTATCCTTGGTATGTTTGCAGTACTGGGAAGTCCGCCGAGGGAGACTCTTGATAAATTTGCGTGCCCTAACTTACGCCTTCAACAACGCACTCCCAGTCGTCTGCTTAATGAGAAGTTGTTTTGGCAATGCAGCCTGCTTCCGAGTTCAGCTATGTCAGCCTGAGTCGTATTTATACAAAGTTTGAAGCACAGACGTTACTAGGCCTGGCTAAGTTTGAGTCACCTGCAAAGGACCATTAATTACCAGTATCATGCTGTATCATGATCATTGAAATTAGAATCTGTTTCCATTTCGACGAGGAATTTGTCTGATGTCGAGGATGCATCCAGCCAACTTTGAATTATCTGAGCACTCTCGACGTTGCTTCCCGGTCATCACTGCATCCCAACTTCAAATTGAAGGACGAAATCCATGGAGAGTAGCTCTTTCAGGGATGCCCGTCCAAATTTGCAGGCGTCCTTGTGAACTCTCATAAGGCCGCTTTGTCGGCACAATTGCAATTATTCGCGTGGAAACTGGGGGCAAACGAAAGCCATACCAGGCACGAAAGCGAACGGCCTAACGGCCACGACTTTCCACGTGATCCGGATAAGGACTCTATGCCGTCTCTTTTGATTCTACAAGTCTTCTCTAGGAACCACTCTCACCAAACTGCCCCAGAGACCCACGACTTTGCAGGCGCAGCCGTCGACAACACTGGGACACGACGCCACAAAACTCAATCCAAATCCAACCGCAGCGAGACACCCAGCTCAAAAGCGTCCGGAGCGGAGGGCCAATTTCGGCCCGGTAATTTGTGGCTTTTTCCCTGGACAATTCGATTTCCAACTTGGAACTTCGGGGGTGTCTCGCTTTCAAAATCATTGTACGATTTCTCTTGAGGTATTACTTGTACAATTACAGGTAAATGACATAGGCATTTGCCCTGGATCTCTTTGTTACTTCGACAGGTCTCTCCCCATTGCGAGTCGTCGTTGCTCTGCAATATGAGCGTATTCAACCCTAAAATCCTCGATGCTAGTATCCGCGATGTCACCACGGATTTGGCAGACGAGCAAAAGGCAGATGTACTCATCTATGCCATGCAGCAGCTCAAGCTGGATCGGTTGGTCAAACTTTATATTTACCATGAACTTAGGCACCCCTGACCCCGCGTCTCGTTGACTACAAATATACTTCATTATAGCTCGAGGTCTCTAATAGAGAATGCGGTCCAGTCTTGTCTACTATTGCCTAAGTTGTCAACAGAAAACGCAAACAAGGCTCGTCTGCTGCGTGCAAAGGCTAGGCTAACCGCCAGCCTCCACGCCGGTGCACATCAAGGTCGGGGTCCTTCCAGGCCGCGGGCCACGTATAATCTAGACTTCATACATCTGACTCCCCCGTATCGCTTTTGTAGACTTAGAGGCGATACTTAGCTTCGACCCTGACCACTCTGAAGCAACAGCACTCATGGGTCGTTCATTGCTCCCTGGGAAGGTGAGTATCGTCTCTCACACTCTCACACTCTTCACTATCTCACACTCTTTTCAGTCTCTGATTCAGCCAAATCAGCGTCCTGGCTTCTCAACAGAGGTTTGGAGGGAAATCGCTCTGTTTCTGCCTCGGCGTGACCTCAAGACCCTTCTTCTGCTTCCGCACGTTCTCTCACGCATCGCTAGCCACTTGCTTTTCCGAAAGATCGATTTGCACTTCGGTGTGTCCTAGCGAGTTGAAATCAACCCGCTTCCGCTGACGATCTGTAGCATCGGATAAGCTGCACTCTCAACGGAGCGCTGACATCCTCACTCGCATTATCACCGACCCCAACTTCGCAAGCCATGTCAAGACCTTGAGGATTTTCGTACCAGGTCGGGACATATTCCCGATGACGTTCCAAACAGGTTCGTCCCCCCCCCCCTTTTAATAGCGTGTCCGCTCTGACTCCGCTGTTAGGCATGTTGGCGAATGCATTGCCCAAGTTGACAAATCTGAGAAATGTTCACTGTTCAATGAGATGGAAAGACATACATGCATTTATGAGAATCCTAGAGTCAATCCACCACCGACTTTATGGTTTGTCCCTCATGTACGTTTCCACATCCTTCGCATTGTATTCTTGACGGTCGGCTAATGTGCGCTTGCCAGGCCGTCAGACGGGACAGGAGAGATGAAAGTCCCCAGGTTCAGGCATATTTCACAATTCTCATATTCAGCGAACGGCGGAAGCCCCACTCAAGTGTACGAATTCCTCTCACAGAACAAAGGATCAATGAGGATAATCCACCTCCACAACGTCAACTGGACGTTCCCCTCTGAGAACATCTCGATCCGCAACCTCACGCACCTCGACTTCCACGGCACGTTCCCAGCAGACTCTATGGGCATCGCCGACATCCTCGGCAACGGTACACAAATCGAGTCTCTGCGGTTACAATGCGTACTAGAATGCAACGCCTCAGCACAATTCAGGCAATACGCCGACGGCTTGCCATTCCTACGGCACTTTGCATTCTCCCTCGTTGGCTACCGAGTCAACGACTATGACCTGTTCCCAGCTATCTCCGAGTTCCTACGCGATAGGACAGACCTGCATACACTGCACCTCACCGTACCCAGTGCAGACTGGGCACAGCGGCGTCTCGGGTACGACGCTACAGTGTGGGGCGTCCTTCCCTCTCTCGCCAACCTTCGTAGTTTATCCGCAACACTGCCCAAGGATGTGGCAGCCGCGGTGGCCATGTGGTTAGTGCCGCGCGGCGTACAATCCCTCTCATTGCATTCCCTTACTGCAGGGGATCCTATCAGCTTCGTCTCGGTGAGTCTTCCTAGCACCCGCAGGCTGTATACCGACGCGAGTCTCCCTATTCAGCAACTCCGACCGGGACTGCCCCCCGGGCTCAAGTTCATTGGACTGTCGCAGTTCCATGTAGACGACGTCGTGGCTGTCATACAGCATGGGTTCCCGATGGTGCGATTAGCACGTGTGGACGATGCTTATTATACAGTGAAGAACACCGAGAACGGAGTTCAGCTAGAGGAGTGGCCGAAGTCGAGAACGCAATATAATGTGACGGAGTGGCTGGAGTGGTTCGGCTGTGAAAATGCAGACTGGAGAGATCCTTCCGAGTTTTTGTGAATTGGATGTCGGTTGGGTGTATATGCGTGCCAGGACTTTTGCTATCATCATGCACGATATGTTTTCTGCGTACGTTGTTTTATTCTCCCAAGTGCAAACGTCTTATGTTAACCTCTCATGCCGATACTAGTACTTTGGGTTTCTCATATGCTTTCGGGAATGCTCGGTTAATAGCTCATCGGTGTACTTGTATATATCATTGTGACAGAGCTGACTCTATTAGATCATTCCCATTAGGTCCAATATCGAAGGGAAGTCATCGTCGACGTAAAGGTAGGCGGTATCCTTCTTATGGCTCGTCTGGTTCAAAAATCAAGCAACGGTGTGCTATCGTCCTGCGATACATCGAGTAGTAGCGTTCCCACATCAGGCGGATGCGAGATTTTAGCCTGCGCTTGAGCGGCGTTCCAATCGCTCACGACATCTAACACCTTGTCGACATGTGCGACAGACAGCGGTGCGCCGGCTTCGAGTGCGATGGACTGGGCACTGCTGACAGCGTTCTTGATCTGATAGATATTCTTCGCGTCAGATATTTTGGCAAAAAAACGGGGTTATACATGGGACACACACCTGACGTCCATTCATCTCGCGCGTGGCGAGCCTGTCAAGGTCTGCCTCAGATATGGTCATCGCTCCTGGGTCGCCAAATGCCTTCTGGAAGAAGGTACGCCAGATGGCGAGGCGCGACGGTTTGTCCAAGTCGGGATAATGGACACAGAAGTGGATCCGACCTTGCGGAAGCCGAAATACGATTAGTAGCTGTACATGGGATTAAGGGGTACCGTCAACTCACTCTCGAACGCCGGGTCAAAGTGCGAGATCAGGTTTGTTGTGAGAATCAGGATGCCTTGGTAATATTCCAGCTGGCGAAGGAAGATCGATACGAGCGCATTGCGCGTAAGGTCAGCTGTGCCCCTGGCCTGAAGAAACACCTCTGCTTCGTCCAGCAGCAGCACCGCGCCCCACATCTGCGCGAGTTCGAGTATACGGGAGAGATTCCTGTCAACCTCTTGCGGGTCCGTCCCAAGTTCGCCTGCGGATACAACATACAGCGCACTGTGCGTGAGCTCTGCGGCAGCTTCTGCCGTAAGTGTCTTTCCGCATCCGGGTCGTCCACAGAGCAGCCCGACGAGCCCACGGCCTTTGCCGGGGATGATATCGTCAAAGGACGTACTCCGCACAGCGTGTTGCCGGATGAGTGCATATATGAGCTCTTTGTGTTTCGCCCCAAGGACCAGCGAATCAAAGGCCTCTTCAGACCAGGTAATGTCAGTAAGACGATCGATTGCAAAACCACCTGAGAGGAAACGTCAGAGACAGACAGGGTTGTGTCAAACAGCACACACCCCATGTCTTTGTGCCGAAGCAAAAGCCCAGTGCGACTGGAGAGAATATGGCACGCTGGTTATCAGTGAGGTTATCCCGGTCGAGGCGAGCGTACACTCTACGGTTGTACGAGCAATCTGTCTCATACATCCTGAACGCGCTCGGGTCGACCATCACGCGCCCATATGTCTAAAAAGCCACGATTCAGGACAGTGCGACGTGGTATATAAGATTTACAATACGCACGTGGAACTTCACGATCTTCTTCTCCCAATTTGCGTTGGATTTCTCGTACATTGCGGGTCCGTGAGTGTCGAACATATGCTGCCTGATCCCCACAAACTTCCGAGCGCGTTCGATCGCTTTTGTGTACGCAGATTCGCGTTCGCCATGGTAAATCAGAGGGTACACATCGAGATCGCAGATATTCCGCACGCCTGTATACTCATCGATCTCGATGTACTCGTGCGCAATCCCAAATGAGCTACCATCGTCATGCACAACGTCGCACACAACACGGACATAACGGCTCATGTCTCGGCGTAGGCGAATGCTGATGCTGCGCATAAGGAGGATCTGGTCTTGCTCCATAATATGGTCCCATCGATAGACAAGGGTGTTGGGGACGAGGATCGCCCATAAAAGGTCCCAGGTAATCTCTCCTTGGGCAGTGAGAGAGCGCACGTCTTCAATGATGTGGGTATAGTCCTCTACGATAAATTCGCAGGCTACTTCGATGTCAGAAATGAGACCCTCGTCTCGAGGCTCCTTCACGTGCTCTTGTTCCAATTGTTCAATCAGACGAGTGCGTGAGAAGAAGAAAAGTCTCGGGTCGACCTGTGTTTGAGTTAGCGAACTTTGTTTTATTCCTTGGGGGGTGTGCGTACCGTTGGTGGACTTCTCCCTTCCACTAAATCATCCATGTTACCATTAATGTCCAGCAGTAGTTCAAAAAGGTGCTGGCTTTTGATCTCTACTGTAGTACGTTCGTGTCGCCCTTTGGCATTAATTATGCGCATGACGGTCAAGACAGTCTTCTTCTTGCTGGACTTCGATTTCGTGGGCTTATTACTCTTTCGAAGGGTTGTGGACATGGTTCTCCTATCGTTGAAAAAGACCTTACTGAGACGACGAAGTGTCTAACCAAAGGCGAATATCTTACAAGTCGTAACTGATGCCAAATGAGATGTTTAGCAATTTTGAAGTTCCAATTCAACCGAAAGGCTTACTATTGGTCATAACGAGCAATGCGACTACGAGGTACTTCATCCTTCGAGTTCGATGGCTCCCCTGCGTTCAATGGTCGACTGTCGGTGGGACTCATGCCTGGCGTTTCGGGGGAAGAACAAGATCATTGCTCCCCCTATTGTAATATTCTCGTTTGGTCTGAGAACGCCGGCTTAGTCGCATTAGGGTTTACTGAAAGCCATGCTCGGGACGGTTGGTGATGAGTGTGATGTGACTCAGTGCTGTTCACTGAGCGGGATCACCTCGACGTTAGAAGGCGTCTTCACTACAGCCTATACTTTTGTATTTTGGCTCTGAATGCTAGAGGCAAAATCAAGAAGGGTCAGATAACGAAAACTGAACTCACTGAGGCGACATTCTGATTCAATTTCCCATTGAATATATGAGCGCTTAATATATTGGTAAATTAGGTTAGGGCTCGGGTCCACCCCGAGCCTTTCGCCATGCGTCCACCACGAGCGATCTTTGCTTCACTTGAACCCCCTGTACATGCTTGTCACCACGAAGCTCTTCTGGTTTGGTGCTGCCAGCCTCTGAAACATAGAACTATCCAGATTACACGAGGACTACAGGAGGTGTTGCTCCCTAGATTTTAATGGCGAGCGGCCATCTGTATATGCAATAGATCCCCGTGCAATCGGCACTAATACTCCCGCGGTCTGGCCTGACTTTAAGTGTCAGAGCTCCTTGAATGTCGGAACAACTGGGGAGTCTAGCTCAGAACGTTATTTCATAGTAACCCCACATCCCTGTAGCTCTTGTCTCATTGATCCTTCACCACTCGCTTTTGACCAAAGATGGCGATTGAATCCAGTCATCCTTGGCCACCAGTGCCCACGAATTCGGTGTATGTTCACGTTTTTCGCATCAGATACATCTTCTAACTTACTGTCTCTAGAGAGTGCAGCTCGTCTTTCGTGCAAGCCCTGAACAAATATATTGACAGCCTATCAGAGAAAAAACGTAAGAAAAGCTTCGTTGTCAATAACCGAGATAAAACAGGAATGATATCACCTGAGTCGATGAATGCATCGATCAGGGAGATTAAGAACAAGAACTCCCAAGGATCTTCAAGAAAAATCGTAGCCGACGTTCTAGAACCCACAGTCCGCGTACTGAGGGAATATAATGGAATTATCAACACCCTGGGTGAGTTATGTCGAATTCTGAGCGTGCAGTAATTTTACTAGTGTGACGGATGATCAGCATCAGCAGACCCAATGCCTACAGCGATTATCTGGGGTGTCCTGAATATTGCAATCGATGTAAGCTTGTTTCCCTTCCAACAGACAGATTTTGATTTTCTGATTCATAAATGTCAACAATGGTAGTGCGCGAACCGAAATTTCGAGCTTTTTGAGAAAATACAGGAACAACTCACCCTGCTCACGTCTGAGCTCAGACGTATCACTAGGTATGATCAGTTATATGGCAACTCTCAAGATATGCGGGATGCACTTTGCGATACGTATGTGTATGTTCTGCAATTTTGGGACAGGGTGCACTATGCGTGCACACGATCTCGTAAGAACTTAAACCAGGAGAGCTGTCTTGAAACTCATCACTGAACGCAGGCTCCGGTAAAATTGTGGACGCCCTGACATCAATCAATCTCAACAAGTTAAACGATACGATCGCAAAGATCAGGTCAAGCGCAGACATCATCGACAAGGAGGCCCGTTTATCAGAAGGAGGGAAAGCAGAGACGGAACGACAGTCTGCGACAGACTGGCGCATTTTGCAGCAATGTGATCGTAATGGTAATTATCCAACATCGCATCCTGCAATTGATTTCCTGACGCGTGCATTTCAGAGGCGCAATTCGACACAATATTGACGTGGCTCAATTGTTCTGTCTGCCAGAGTATGGCAGATTCGAATCTAAGATTAATCGAGCGTCTTAGAGAGGGGAGGTCGTGTAGCTGGCTGTCCCAACATCCTATATACGCTGCGTGGCAAGATAGTGCCGGGGTGTCGTCCGTCCTCTGGACTCATGCGAACCCCGGCACCGGGAAGTCCACCCTCTGCTCCTACGTAATCGATACGATCCAAAAGCAGAATATGGACGCCGCGGTTGTGTATCACTTCTACCGATTCGACCAGTCGTTCGAGGCCGTCAGGATCCTGAAATATCTTGCACTGCAACTCTTCCGCACATATTGCAAGACGCCCTGCGCGCCGCTGGACATACAACGCCTACTCTTGATGGCGCGTGACGGCGAATGTACGCTTGAACGTGCCCAGGAGCTCATCACACTACTTGCTGAAACACTTCCCCGCGTGTACTTCCTCCTCGATGGACTCGATGAAGAGCTCTCAGGGAGGCGCCGGCACGTCGACCTCGGCATTGTGCTTGACTTCCTGGTAGGCGTCAGCGTGAAGTCGCCCGAGCGCGTGCGGTTGTGGTGCAGTAGTCAGAGTCACCCAGATATCGTCAAGAAGCTTGCGGCGCACCAGGTGCTCGACGTCAAGGACCAGATGGCCTCTTCTGTCACCGATTATCTGATAACTGAGGTATCCATGCTACCCGAGTATGTTTCGCAGGAGGAACAGACCTTTGCTTTGCAGCAGCTGCAGCGTCGTGTGGAGGGAAACTTCCTCTGGGCGAAGTTGATGATGGAGGAAATTCTGGATGCACAAAGCGAGGCGGATATGCGTCGTATCATTGACGAGAATTCTTCGATGGACGAATATTACAAGAGATTTTTCAGGCGCTTTACTGAGCGGGACCAAGAATTGGCTTGGTGAGTTCTAGTGTTGTATGCTGGCACAACACAACTGACCAGAGTTTGGGAAGTATGGTGTTCGCTTTGGTCGCCTTTGCTAGGAGGCCTTTGAAGGTGAAGGAGCTGAATGAGGCGGTGGCGATGCTACGTAGTCAGGATCACCAATCTCTGGACTCCCGTCAGCGAGTTTTCATCGAAAAACTCCAGAAACTATTCGCACCCTTGATCATCTTGAAAAAAGATTCTGATAGCCAGAGCGATTCCACCTGCCGTCTTGTACATTCCACTGTCTTCGATTTTCTGCTCAGGCACCCAGACATCTTGCACGATGGCAAGAATTGTCGTATGCAAATACGCCCATCCGTGATTGCAGACGCATGTCTATTGTACCTCGGACAGCGCCGGTACGCCCAGCTGCTCGTGGAAAAGGACGACGTTTGGTGCGATGCTGAGCTCACGCCGGTGAGCGAGCAGCACTTCCTCTTCTACTCTGCGAAATATTGGGATAAGCATCTCGACTACGTCACTGACCCGTCCAGGGACCTCCATGCACGCGTGGATGCCTTCATCCGTTCAACAAACTTTCTGACGTGCGTGCAGACACAAAGCTTGTGGGTCGACCAGCAGTTCAACGTGTTCAAGGTGTTGGGCGTAGATGAACGCTTTAGGTTCTTCCGGAGAGTTTTCCCGGACTGGTTCGTTGAGACAGAGGATGGCCATTGTTTGCGGAGCAACTACCATCGTTTCCTGCACGAGTGGAAGACGTTGCTGAACGAGCGTACTGGCCAAATTGACCGGTGCTGGTGGGCAGCATTGGGCTCGCATAACTTCTTGTCAAACCATGGAGGGAAGTACAAGAGCTTCTGCCTCCATGACGATACGCCGGAAGATGAGTTTGACGGGCTGTGTTTCCAGGCCATCTCTCCATCTGGCAATAATACAAAGATCTTACGGCTTAGGTATGTTTGATTGGAATACGCTGCAAGGGCCGACTGACATTATGGATAGTGCACATGCTGACAGCAAACTCGAATTTGTATGCGAGCATTGGACTCAATCATTTCCTGGAGAGGCGCCCGTTATAAGCAACCGTCAGAAAATCAGTACCACAGAAGCTGCTACCAACTGGCCATTGTACGCATCGAAGACGACGGACGGGTGGAACCTGCGAGAGGATAGGGCATCGCCGGTCGTATTTTCGGAGGATTGCAGACACCTCCGGATTGGTGCGCAGATCTTTACCCTGGGTATCGACGGGGAATATCTAGCTGTGCGCGGTCTGGACGCGGACGCTAAAGGGGGCTATAAATATGTGGAGGAACTAGCAGGACGCGACCGCTTTATTGTTCTTGCCACCCGCAGAGACGTTTCGGTAGGCAAAGACGCGCGCATAAAGAAAGTCCGAAAAACTGCAGAAACTACCTCAAAGCCGCAAGATTTCGCAAAGGGCAAGTCTGGCAGTAAGAATCCTGAAGACAGCGACGATGATAGTAGCGACGACAGCATTCCCAGCGAAGAAGACTACGATGACGAGTCGGACCTTGATGCTGATGATACCTCGGATGCCGACCGATCTGAGGCATATGAATCATGGAGCGAGTGTTCATCAGAGAATACTGAAGGCTCGCAGTTTGAGGACGATATGGTGACGCCGTGGGCTCAACCCGTTGATAGTAACTTGTCAGACAAGGACACAGATACCAGCTCAGACTCTTCCGCGCCATCCTCACAGCAATCAAGATCGGAGACGACCTCAGAAGACGAAGATGAACTGGAGGCTCTCAATAAGCGACACAAAGGGGTCTATACACAGGATGACGACGGAACGGGATCAGATTCCGTAGAAACTCACTCGGATTCAGGGCGATTGATGTATGAAAAACTAATGCGACAGCGTGTTCCCGGTACGTCTGATGAGGATGAGGATGAGGATGAGGATGATGAGGATGAGGGGGAGGGGGAGGAAAGCGAGGAAGCCATGTCTTCATATTATGGTTCCACGAAGGGCACACAGATTTCCAATAATTCGGAAGATGGTTCTATCAACTCGGAGCCCTTCGTGCCACGTGGGGCAATCATCGGCCTTGGGCTCCAGCATGACGACGAGGACTTCATGGACCGGAGCGATGATGAAGGCCCGCAATTCCAGTGTCGTAACATCGCAACAAACCTGAAGACAACGCTGGCGTTCATTAAAGTCATCGATACGTCGGGTGAAATTCCAAAGCGGGTATTCTCGTTCTCGCAGAAACTTGCGTTCTTGTTGTACGACTCACCGCCGGTAGTGCATCCATCAGCATCATTGGTCGTGTGGCCGCTCAGTAGCGGGGGAATCCTATTTGCCGACTTCTTGGACAACACTTACTTCGTGCGAAAACTGCGACCATCGACACCGTATAGTAAGTGCTCCTACTTCTCGGTCAGTGGATGACCTGGTCCATTTTCTGACTTTGGTATCTTGCCATAGCTCGTCACATCTTCATGAAATGTCGTTTCTCAGCATGTGGACGCTTCCTGCACATCGTGTCTCTTGAAGGTCAGCGGAAGCCGCTACCGCGCATGAAAGGAAAGAAGAAGGGTGAACGTGACACGAATCTCTCTCTCCTCGTGGCGACGTACCATCTCTGCCGTACAAAGCCAAGCAGGAGCCCTCCATACTTGATACACCGCGCCAAGGTGCATCTCGGCGCCGTTGAGAAAATCCCTGCTATGAACCTGCTGCCGTATACACTCACATGGACACCTGACATGCTATTCTTCACCTGCAGCAACAATACGCTGAGGTTATACCGCATCAAATTGTTCAACTTCGAGAAGGCGCCGCTGAATTGCGAAACCTTCGTTCAGATGCCGCGCGAGACTATCAATCTTCCTGACTCCGCACTAGGAAGAAAGGTGTATTTCTTTCCAGGAGTGACTTGCCCAACGACGACGTCAACTTCGTGGATAATCGTGGGCGCAACTGCAGAGCAGGCGCTTGCTGAAGTCCATTCGAGGGACAAAGCATCGCCACCTATTGGATGCTTCTTCAGCGATGCAGACCTCGGCGGTTGGGAGAAATCCTCAAGCTGTACCCCAATACCGATGAATCGTGGTGTCGGTCGTTTCGACCAGCATTTGGAGGCGTTTGACTCCGACGAAGATTGTGACTGTGAGTCTCATAGTAGTTCCTAAGTCACAATCATCGAGACTCATGGATTCTATTCCTCAGTACAAATATATACGGTATGAATAGGCGGTGTGAATTTTCCGGTGATATGCATATTCCTCACAATGCGGCGGACTAATGCCTGGACCATAAACTCAATGAACACTAAATTCGACACCATAATTCATCGGTCAGATAGAACACATTGAAAAACTGCCGTGAGGTTCTTTGGTTTGCGAAAGAGCTTAACCAGTTGTAAGTCGAGACGTAGATCAAATGCTTCACGGGACATGAGACGAAACCAGTAGTTGTGTTGTCGTGACCTTTTGTACTACGAGGAATTACAGGCCGCAAAGATGTCTGGCGGAATTTGACTAGCAAGCAGTTGAATGAACTCATCCAGGGTCACCCACTCCAGGCTTGACACAGGCGTGCCCTCATGCAGAACACGAACAAAGTTACTTCCCTTTACTTTCCATACCTGACAATGACACTCGTCAATATTATTGGCTGAGGCATGCGCCTGGAGGACCTTACCTCCATAACGATCTCAGAGCCCAAAGCAGGCCAGCGCAATGGTGCCAGAATTCCAAGTCCAAGAGCAGAAGCGACTCGGATCATGGTCCCATCATGTCCGACGAAGAATCTCATCTTGAAGGTTTCCTTTCCTGAACGGAAAAGCTCGAAATTTTGCATCAATTCTTGCAGGAATACGCCTGAACCAATTTCTTCAAGAGTCATATTTACAATGAACGGATTTCAAGGGACCTACCGATTGTTAGTTGATTGTATGTGCTCGCATTTTGGGCTGTATTCCAAATGTAGCTAGAGGCCCATAGACTATGAACAAGACGTCCCAAAAAGCAAAATTCTATACGCACTTATATTCGAAATCTCCGATGGAGAAGACCTTCGAAGCGTCATTCTTAGAGACACAGGCACCCGTGGAGTTACAAGGTAAAGAATGTCCATTGCAAGTCCTGGAGGAGAAAGTGTCGAAAAAATGATCATCTGCAAGTACAATCAATTTCAGTAGAGGGCAAAATGCACTAGCAAAGAGCACCAGAGCATACACCATGAAGCCCAGTCTGAAAGACCGGCTGTACCGAGCGTAGCATCCAATCTTGCCTTCAGATCTGCATTGGCCTGGAGATGGTCCGTCCATGCAGGGACGGACTGGTAGGCGTTGCGCACGTTATTTGCGTTTGGGCATGAGTAGCTCGGCGTGATATTGTCTATCTTCAGAGATTAAAGCAAGCGAATTAATCGAAGAGTTCAGAGCAGAACCAGGATAAAAGGCTTACGGGAGAAGGCTGTGTAATCACAGGAAATGTTTTACTCGCCTCTGAAGGGTCCATGCCAGTCAACAAAGCGCTGGAAACTTGGAACGTCCTGTCTGCTGGGGACGTTCGGATATAGATGTCGTTTTCGTTTACCGATGTGAGGAATCCTAGTTTATTGGCGTAAACTGACCAGAAATCCTAGATCAAGTACTATCAATGATCCTAGGTAAGTTATTTCAGTTGTTTCCGATACATACTTCTCTATGTGCTTGACGGCTGAATATGCGCTGGCGGTCGAGGAACGGCCAATGTTATTCATGGAAGGTTCTGACGGAGATTGAAACGTGTCGAATTACATTACAGACGCTTAGCGCCTAGTATTAGCCTACGACGAGAAGATAACAATGAGTGAATGGGCGAAGGCCCTGAGACGGACCTCCCGACACAGAGTGAGCCAAAACGAAGAACTAACAAGGGTATACACGAGGGCAACGATTATGGCGGGAGGGTCTCCAATTGGGAGTAGGACGGGTGGGGAACCAACTATCCCTCTCACACTTCTCCTCCTTCGCCTAACCACTGCTCGACCTATTGAGTTACTTATTGACAACGACTCTGGTCCAAATATAAGACTGAAGTAAATAAGCGAGGCGAATTTTTCTGTTTATCGCTCTTCGATCGAGCCGCAAAAGAAATGATGCTGCAAACTACATTCCTCTGAATATCGGAATCAGTACTGATCCGAGCCGAGGAATGAAAGGATTTAACGAGAGACGATGAAAAGGAACTGATTAGATACAGAAGTCGATGAGATGTTTGTACCGCAAATGATGAACCGTCGAGCTGAGGGTTCTTCTGAGTCCTGACCGATATCCACTTCCGCTTAGACTTCCTCTGACCCTAGCGCGCGTCTCTTTCCCGCGTCATCTCCTCGAAATGTAATTGGGTCGATCTCTGTCCGCTTCCGGATGGTCTTCATCGGAGGGCTTTCGGGAAGATACGAAAATCTGGTTCGGAAGGCTTTTAACCATCTTTTGTGCCACGGTAGGTTGACGAAGCGATACGGGATGTGTAATTTCACACTTCCTTTCCCTTCTCCACTGCCTGACACCCGGAGAATCACTGATTCGCTTTGCAACTCTTCCACTCTGCTAACCCAGCCCTTGAAAGTGGTGACCACACTCGACTCCTGACTTTTTAACTCGACTCTGGACCCGAGATGAAAGCTGGAGACTGGCTCTACCGCCAAAGAGAATGAGGTCACTACGTCTAGCCCAGGGCCAGATGGGGACACGTTGTGAAGCTGGATGGTGACGATGGTTGGGGCTTCTTTCATGTTTGGAGGATGAAGGCATCGTAAGCATGCCGGCAGCAAGCTTCTTAACTTGATTATAACTTTCGAGCTTGTGCTCCAGAAAGAGGAAGAAGAAGCTTCTTCTTCCATGGGATTGAGGTGCATGGATAAGAAGGAGGCGTCGTTCAACTGTTCTAACTGGGAGGATGAACGGGACTGTGACGTGCTTTGTGAAAAGCTTTTCGAAGGGAAGGACGATATGGCTTTGGTCGACGAGTTTAACGAAAGTAACATCTCTGCGATTTGAGAGGGATTTCTGAAAGACTGATGAGAACAAAAGCTGGGATTCGGGAGGAAACTATTAGATTCTCTGAACAACAGCGTTTATAAACCTCTGCGTTTCCGGCGCGCTCCTTGTTTGATCTCAGGTGTCAAACTGCCACTAAATTCTGATTTCTCTGATATAATCATATCCTGTAGGGACTGGGAGGGTCGGGCGAAAAAGAACGGTTTGGAGTGAGCAATATCTGCTCTCCCAAACCTTGCTGAAGGCGGGAGGAAACGAGCACACAGGCGCTCTTACCACCCGCCAGCACATAGACAATAATCTACGCAAGCGCTCGGAACTTGCTTAACTCAGATTCACACTCTATGTGCTTGACGGCTGAATATGCGCTGGCGGTCGAGGAACGGCCAATGTTATTCATGGAAGGTTCTGACGGAGATTGAAACGTGTCGAATTACATTACAGACGCTTAGCGCCTAGTATTAGCCTACGACGAGAAGATAACAATGAGTGAATGGGCGAAGGCCCTGAGACGGACCTCCCGACACAGAGTGAGCCAAAACGAAGAACTAACAAGGGTATACACGAGGGCAACGATTCCCTTACACTAGGAGACGTACGACGCATCAGCACTCGATGATACCCTTATGTATAGGAGTACCTGACTCACTTCATCTGACCGGCGGCAACTGTCTGGTCATGAAACGGAACAGCTCAGCTTGTAAGCCTTGCTTAACTTGCAGGTATGGTGCAAGAACCTGCGCGTGCTTTCGTAGGTACACGTGGAAAGCATCGCTTTTCCACCTCCCCATTACTTTCACGGTCTCGAATGAAGTCCCATCTAAGAGGTACAATAAAGTACCTCCTATTCGAAAGGCGTGTCCCAGAAGTGATCGTATACCTGCTTCTTCCGCTGCTTCTTTCATCCTGCTCGAAAATCTCTGATAGGATAAGGGAACTCTTGACGGTCTCGACTTAGGACGAATGAGACTGTATGCAAATAAATGCTCGTCAGGTGCGGGCGCATTAATTCTGAGGTGATTTTCCATTTCTTCCACTGGGTCTATGTCCAAAGACGGTTGCGAGGAGAAGCGAATATCCTCCCCATTGACTTGGTCTGCTTTAGTCTTCGGAATGTGTAGTATTACCACTTCTGTTCCAGACGCTTCCATTCTTTCCCTACGAATGTTTCTCGCTGGGATGTTTATCGCTGGATCGAAAGTTTTCATGGATTTCGTAGTAAGTTCCCCTGATCTGGCTATTCCGAAGAGTAATGATGTTGCGCAAAATCTCACGGCCGCGTCGAAGGGGTCGTTCCGATTTAACACTTTGAAGATATCGGCAAGGATTTTCACCGTGTACGGTTCTCGAGCTGGTCGTTTCGATGACTCCGGTGCGAGCTTACTTGCTGCTCGTAAGAGATTCGAAATTTGATCCTTATTTAAGCACCAGTCCAGCCTGTGCAATACGTGCCATGCACGAACCGCCGCGAAGTAATTTGCTACGGTTGAAGCAGCGTATGCTCCCGCTAGTGCCGAGACGAACGCCTCTATGAGCTCGGAGCTCGCTGGAGCCCTCTGCCGTTCCGGGACGCCCTTTTCGTCGCAGAACAGATGGTAGGTGGTCAAGCCCGAGCCATATAGCGCCGCTGTTGAAGGAGCCCACGCCTCGAACGAAACCGCTACCATTCTTTCAATATCTTCCTCCGAAAAGGGAGAGTCTACCTCCCTTTTGCTCGAGAAAGGCCTCCAGCATACCAGTCTGTTCTTGACAGGAACGCTGTCCGGTCTTGTACCCTCCGGAGCCGGAACTAGCGGCGCCTTGGCCAGTGGCACGTTGAATCTACGACTGGACCGCAGTTTCGCTGCCTTTGCTCCCGAACCACTTGGACTGGCCTCATTCGAGCTCGAGCGATTCGACGTCGAATTTCCCACTCGCAATGGTGAATTCCTCGAGTTGCCTTGCAAGCCCGAAGTCTCTGAGTGCTCGACTGCTTCTATTCTCCTCTCTGGGCTCTTTGAGGAGGATTTGAATCCCTCCCCCCATGCTGACGGCCTCAGAGGAATTGAAGTTAGCGACAAATTCGCACAACTCTCTCGGGATTTCGATGGGGGGGAGAAGTAAGCTTTCCGATGGAAAGACCCCCCTGGATGGACCGTCTGCCGGGTTTTTTGCACTCGCGACGTATCTCGGGACCACTGCGCTTTCAGCGGCCGCCAGGATGCGGTGGACTCTTCTGAACACCCCGTTAACTTGGGGGTTTCTACTGCGGCCATTGGCCCACCCTTCGACAACTCCTTTATTGTCGCCATAGATTCTGAAGGTGCGCTTCTTGGCTCCAGCATCGATGATCGTTCGGACCAGGAACTCGAATCCCACTGCCTCGGCCCAGCCGATATCTCTCCTGTCTGCTTTCCAGTTTCCGATAAGTTTCCATGCTCTCCACCGTCCCTGAATGCAGATTCCGATCCCCACCCCTGAACTTGCATCTGAGAAGGCTTGAAACTCACATACTGGGACTGGTCCTGGGACTGGCCTCGCGAGAATTGGTCGCTGGAGCGCTTGATCCCACCATTCGAGATCTCCTGGGACCGACCTGGGCGGGGTACGAGGTTTGAAGGGCGCATCATGGAAGATGCTCAACATGCACTCTAAACCCGTGAGGTATGCCCGACCTTCTTGGGCTACGAGAGATGCGTGTAATAGCTTGCCGTAGAGTTTCTGCACCTCCTTCAACGTGTGAGTTCTGGATAGGCGCCATTCCGCGATTGCCGCTCTATACTTCGCTTTCTTCGTGCTCCCTATCCCCACCGTCTTTTCCTGTAAATCCCATTCAAAGCCTATGAATGTTATTGTCGACGACCACAATTGATCCTTTTCTAGCTGCCACGGTACCCCGAGCTGGTCTGAGATCCAGTTTATGTCCTCTAGGTTGTAAGAATACCTGGCGTCTTCCTCTGATCTTGGCGATCTCTGCGACAGATCCAAGATAGGGCATTTCATGTCCTCGACGAACTCTTCGATTGAGTCGTTTGGCATGATGTCTCCCGACCAGAAAATTCGTCCTCCAACATGACGCCTACCTCCTTGAGCCTCAGCTCTTTGCGCGCATTGCGCCCGAAAAATATTATAGCTTTGTAAGTATTTTCTTAAAATCCTAAAGAATCCGTGGTCGTCGACCCACTTGGATAGAGGTCCTATCCCATTCTTTCTCATTAAGCAGTTTATACCATCTGCGATGAAGCCAAACATTCCCGCGTTCGACGCAACTCCGAAGGCTGCTTGAGTGTCTATTGCGAATTCGTCCTTCTCAGACAATCTCACCACTGTGCTCGCCCATTGTGACGGGTGAAGCGGGATGTTTCTATACGCTTCGGAAACGTCTCTGACGGCCCCTTGAGATCCCGGGGGAAGGTGAAAAACCGTGAGGGCGAATGATGCAAATGTTCCCCAAGTGCAGGGGAAGTCGTCTGAATTTATGTGATGGTTTATTGAAGTGTGATTTTCTCGCGGTATTTTTGGAAAGGAAAAATTCTGAACGAGCCGGAAAGCACCTGGCTTGTGCGGCTTAGGGATAAGGGACATAGGAGAAGTTTGAAATTGTCCGATCATATTTTCTAGGTCAACCTTTGAGAAGGGACCTAAATAGCGATTAAGCCGAAACTCATTACTAACGATGGAGGCGAATTGTTCGGAAAGAATAGACAATGAAGGACTATTAGGCGGCGTCATCGTGTGCCGAATTACTGGAGTTCCTATTATAAAACCGTATCTCAAACCTCGCGGGATTTCGCCGAACTCTTCTAGGAGGTCCGCCAACTTTAGCAAACGCTCCCAACCTTCCACGTTGAAGGCCGAAAGAGGCTCAGCTCTCCTGCGCACGACTGCATTCTTCCGCTCCGTGAGCAGTGCTCCCGCATCCTGAGCATTCGTGCTTGTGCGACAAGCTGGTATCTGGACAACCTCGGCGAAGCTGCCAGTTGGTGCAGATTTCGGCGCCGCTCGGATTGATAATCCTGCTGGATACCGGGTCTCTGGAGCATCTCGCGGGAGAGTTATCCCAGAGTTTGCTAGATTGGCACTTGGCGACATTGTGTGAATGTCTGCCAAGACATATGGAACAGACCGCACGAGGTCCCCTCTTTGTCGTACGAAAGGTTTGTTGATTGTCACCTCCTTCCGCTGGAGCTACTCTGGACGAGTGGGCTCTGGGGCGTCGTTTCGCCGGTGACGCCGACCTTCTGCACTGTTTAGTGCTTCTGGACGACTGGGATTCCCTCAGCGCCGAGCGGCTGGGACGATCCCCCGGTTTACTGTTGGACGACTCTACTGGCAGTGAAGGCTTTTCGTTCCACTTAAAGTGATCTTCGGCCTTCGTATAACAATTCTTCAGCAGCTTCTTGTTGAGCTTGCCTACATTGTATACCTTGGTGACTGCCTTCTCCCTGGGAGGCAAGGCTTTGATACGAACGAGTTCCGCATGCCAGTCGAGCCTTATTGCCTCGACATAGAGCAGAAGAGCTCGACGGCCCACGTACATCGGGAATCGAATCCTCCAATCGTGCGTGGTGATTCCGTAGAAAAGATCTAGGTGTGACTGCACGTACGGCTTCGGCCAGCCTGCTGCTTCGATTTGCTTAATGAATTCTGTGTAGCATTCTGTAAGTTGCTCCCAGGTTAGCGAAGCGTCGCCGACGGCTTTCGGAGAGGCCCGCTGAGATCCTGACTTAAAACCTACGCCTTCTTCGGATTTCGTCAGCACCATCGTATCCTCGGATACCGAATGATGCTCTTTCATCGCGCTCCCTATCCCTTCCAGCGTGAAGTACCAGAGGTGTACGTGTTGCACCGACCTGAGTTTCTGTAAGGCGTAAGGAGAGATACGAGTGTCCAGGTTGTCCCCTACTACTGCGTCCATGTCCATTTCTGGCTCTTTGGGACGTTTCCTCTCCGCCTCGCTCCATTCCGCCTCTAGCTTCTCTTGCTCTCTCCTGAGCTGCTCCTGCTTCCGTAAGCTCGAAGTCCTCGCAGCTCTGTTGTCTTCCTCTACTTGCTTATCCCAGCAAGCTTTCCTGCTGATAAGCCAGATTGACCAAGAATCTGCCATACTTTGCGCAGCTTCTTCGTTCGACAGACCTCGATCGATTAGCGGTTGTCGAGATTCCGCGTGAATCGGTTCAGCGAAATCGGGCATGACCCAGTCGTAAGGGTTGCTCGCCATTCTCTCCGGTCTGACCGTTCGAGCTCGGTTCTGTTCCCTGTTTTCTTGGTCTCTGGGTAGCATGTCCGGCTGACCCCCAATGCCGGGGGATGAATCTCTTGAGCTGGCCATAAGCGATTCGACTCGAGTTTAATTAAGAAAATAACTTCAAAGAGAGTATGATTGACTATAGTGAAACGACAGAAAAAGAACGGTTTGGAGTGAGCAATATCTGCTCTCCCAAACCTTGCTGAAGGCGGGAGGAAACGAGCACACAGGCGCTCTTACCACCCGCCAGCACATAGACAATAATCTACGCAAGCGCTCGGAACTTGCTTAACTCAGATTCACACCTTGTCTCTCGATAAACCTTTGGATTTTCAAACTATATCGACATTATCCCTCCTCGAAACTCGAGAGAATGCTGGAACCATTGTTGGCGACATTATCAGACTTCCTCTTCTCGTTGAGGCTCTGGCATGGGCTTCCAGGGACTTGCAGGATACGTGGATGCTGGAAAGCATTGCGGAGTGCACACCTACATTATACCGGTCGCAGGTGCCCAGTGCTCGGCTTTTCGTTGGCCTCCATACTGCATACAGTGCGATCTTTCCAGACAAGAGACTTTGCGGAGAGTTTAAAGAAAACATACATCAAGCGAATGGCACCGGTCCTCTTAATGGTGTTATCGGCTTGTACAACGTCGATAGAACACTTGGCAAGATAGAGGGTGCCCTCGAGATGGATGGTATCCCTGACGGGCCATTACTACTAATCATGACGACCCTCCTGTCCGACAATCTCACTTACTTCTGCGAAAATGCATTCTCCGCTCAATCTACGATGAACTTTCGACCTCGTCCGTTTGAAATGCGAATCATGGTGGAAGCCTTGTTTCTCGACGCTGGTCTTATTAGCATGATGACCGGGGTTTACCGGTTAAGATACGCCGCAGCAATGGTCGAACTGTATCGGCAATTCTCTAGAAAAGTCATCAACGACGCGCTCTACCCAGGGCTACGGACCGTATTCCTCCAGCTTTTGGCACAGTTTGGCGAAATCTCCTACAACCCAGAGGCCGATTCCGACGAATATTCTGGTACGTGATTTTGTGATAATATGACTAACATGGTCTGATCTATTTGCCCCATTGTAGTTCTTATTGCAGATGAACAAGCTAAATCGCGTTTCATGGCGTCCGAAGATTATGCACAGCTCGCAATCAGCATCTGTGATCGAACTCTCAAAATAGATCGCCCTGCAGCGGAGGATCGCCATCTATTTGTTGTCATGGCGAATATGGCTTTATCACCTAACCGACAAGATTATCCAGGTTCTGAGGCACTGAAGCGGGGAATGCTATACGACCTGTTGCAGAATATGACGAAGGTCTCGCGCATTGCCTTGGATCGTGGGTGGACGAACTGCGGGTCCTATGTGGACCTTCCTTGGATAGATACCCTCCTTAATGGAATCAGGAACCCGGATCATCTGCTGCCACCGTTCATCCCCCTTATTCCCCCTGACTTTATAGACAATACCGAAGAAGCTATTCGACGTGGGCTCATTACGGGGGTCGGTATCCGGGAACGATTCGACGAGCTTGTGCAGCTTTGGCGGCAGGATCAGTCAGCACCGGCGGCAGATATCACTGGGTCGGCAGTTGCTGGTCCTTCGCAGGACCCGGAAATGCAACTTTCTAGTACGACAGGATCAACCCGACGGGCCTGCACTACTCAGGACATTGCAACACATGTTCGTGACTGAAATGTTCGATCAGCTACCCGAGGACATAGCCGTATTGTCAATGCTGACTCAGTTCGGCGCATCATTCCTCGAGATTGTTTCCATGTTCTATTATACAGGCTTGGGTCCGTGTCCTGCTCTTGTTTGACAGCTGGTGAATAGGAGCGCCGCGGGATGACAGCCTTTTACTGTTAGAGTCACAGCCAACTTGAACACCTCTGGGTCTCGCGACGATCCTTTCCTATGACTTAGATATAGTTTTTAAAACCTACAATGTAGCTGCCAGTGGTACATATCTCTACCCCTGCTCTGGAGTCTCAATTCGTTGTAACACTTGATAGAACTGGTGTCATTAATGCTTGGTTCGGTTCAGTGTTCAGTGAATCGCCACATTCGAAGGACTCGGATATTTCATTTAAAGTCGTCCTTGGGTATTGGGCCTTAGGACTGTAGGCCACAAACAACTTCAGTATAACGTGAATATACTACGTGGTGTCCGGTCCCGTACGCTGACTCAATTGACGTCCGAGTATGAACCGAGCGCCACTTCAAGTTCGTGTTTGCAACCACGAACATTGAACCGAGGTTGCTCGTTGTAAACTCAAGGTATGGGTTTTCTACCTCGATTAGTGGCTGCCTCCGAGTCGCTGTGATAGCTGACGTGTGACTCGCAGATCAGCATATATATTGAGCTATGGATAATGCTGAATTTCATGCTGCGGTAAGCCACCGCCAGTAGTGATTCCATGGCATTTCACATAACCCCCCATTCATATTCAAACTTGGACCTGGATCAAAAACAATAGGTTTACCATGTCGTACGCCAAATACCCCCACAAAATGTCACAAGCTACGGTATGTCCTATGATAGACTAGTTTCCGCATCTTTCGTTGACTATACAGAATACTGCCATTTTTTCGCATTGCAGGCCATATTGCCAAATTGATTGGCATGCCACGACATTCTCGTCACGTCGGACAGGGTCAGCATGCATATACATGTACCGTTCAATATACTTAATAATAATTTGTTTTTACCCTTAGCCCTCAAATGGCTCTCCCCTGAGACCGCTCCTCCGATACCCTGGCAGCGCGTACTCGCGTCGAATGGTACTATTTCTTCCCGAGGACCGGGTACTAATGGAGCACAGAGACAAAGGGAAGCACTCGAAGCTGAAGGCGTAGAAGTTACGCAGGGGCGTTCAGGGGAATTGCATGTTAACCTACATAGGTTTGGCTGGTTTCCGGCCGTTGGTTCCATAGATACTGGGGTTGTTCATAACGACTCGGAGGGTCAGACTAGTAACTCAGACGATGATACAGGGAGTGGAGATGTGTGATGTAACTAGCATGGTTCTTTTGTCGCGTGTATAGTACGAAATAAAACTATAAATATTCACAAGCTGCAGTCTGTTGAAGATATGCCTGCTGTAAAGATACCATCTACTTTGTAGGTCGTTTCCCTAGTACTCCGAATCATCGTCCTCGTCTGATTCATTACGCCTGGTGGCGAACCCCTTCGAATTAGTTTCTTCCCCATCTTCCGCACGTCCATCATCATTGTCAACAGCATCTCCCTTGTCGCCGTTACTGTCCGATGCATTATCTTCCACTTCATTGTTCATATCCTTGCCCTTGCGACCGTGACCAATTTCATCTTCGTCATCTGAACTACCATCCGCAGCCATGTGTCCACCCGGTGCATCGTCACTATCGTTCCCCTGCTCATCATCTGTATCATCTTGCCGCTGACCATCATCGTTGTCTTCGTCGTCCGTACCTTCCTGCTCCTCTTCTTCGCCATCATTATCCTCAGATTTTTGGTCTTCGTCTTCCGTTCCCGTCTCATCTTCATCGCTAGTACGCGATGCGACCTCATCGTCAGATTCGTCATCGTGCGGATGACCTGCATGCTCATCATTGTCAGAGCCGTTCGCATCATCATCCTCACCTGCGCCCTCCTCAGAACGGTCCTCTGTTTCGAAATGTGGCTCTTCATCTTCATCTTCTCCGCCCTGTTCTGCCAGCTGTACACCAGTCTCGTTGTATATCAACGCGACCGAGCCGGGATGGCCCCCAGCTTCTTCGTCGGAGTGTGTTACGCTCGGTGATTCTGCCACATAAGTAGACATCTTGTTTATAGATCCGACAGGTTGTGCCGGGGCACGAGGTTGCCGATGCACGTCGACCGCTGCATGAGGCGCAACTATTGCGCGGTTGGATATCTGAGATGCATGGGTAACAGTACCTCCATGACTGGAATGCTGGTGCGCAACCGTCACAGTCGTCTTCGAGTGCCTAGTTGGATGATCTGAATCATCATCACTGTCGAATGTTGCCAGAAGATGTTGAACACCTTGGGCCAGACGGACGCTTGCCTCAGTCACTGAAATTGAGAAAGGGATTAAGCAATCTATGCAATGTTGACAACACCTGGGAATACTTACACCCTGTAGCCTGGTCCACAATGCCTTGCGCACTGTGGATATGCTCCCCGGCCGACGTCATGAGGTTGCCTGTCAGATAGGTGAGTCTATTTCAGTCCAAGTGCACCGGAACGAACAGTTTTACGCACTGAACGCGTCGATATCACCATAGGCTGTCTGAGCAACAGAGCCCTTAGATGTTGCCTTATCTTTGGACGCCTTGGTACTCGAGGGAGTCGAGATTTTCTTCGGCCTCGATGAGTCCGTGGTCTTCGGCTTATGCCCAGTCGGTTTCGCTGGGTCTGTGATGGTCTTCGGCTTGGTACTGGGGGGCTTCTTTGGCTTCGACGGGTCCGAAGATGTCTTGGGCTTCGATGGGTCGGAAGGTGCCTTTGCCTTTGACGAATCTGACGCGACCTTCGGTTTGGACTCCGCCGAGGTAGTGGTTTTCTGCGACTTAGAACTAGACTTCACCTTTGCGCTCTTGGGTTTGGATGTCCCCGAGGAAGACTTGGCACTCTTGACCTTAACGGCAACCGGCATGGTCGCAACCTCTGGTGACGGTTCAGTCTTGAGCACGGAGGACATAATAGCTGAGAGAGGGTATTGAATGTGAGCTGTTCGGGTGCGTAACGGGGGATCTTTGGCTGCCGCTCTCTTCTATCCATCCTTTTTTATAATGCCAGTCAGTATTTTATATCAAAGCACAGTGTGCCTTACCTTGCGGTTCGATTCTATCGTGAAGGCGCCCCAACATAGCCTCCATCATTGTCTACCACCTAGCCATGAGAAAGGGACCATCGTTCCCGCACCTCATCAGCTTCTGGAAACATCAGCAGCTCATAACCACGGGTGTAGGGCGAGATATCCGTTCCCCGAGTCCGAATCTCCGAGATACACGAGAGCCGAGAAGGGTCTATGAAAGCACAAACCGCCAAAGTGATCTACAGGACGATGTCGACGAACTCTACTGCTGCGATAAGTAGGTTCGTGCTCACCGTAACATAGGTCAACACGACTAGCACTGGAAGTTTATTCACGGAGTCTATAGTGGCAAGCATCACTATACTTGGAATTGGTGAGTGTTCGGAAGCCTTTCGAGGATTATGGCAGCGTGGATAGCGAGGTTCGTAGGTCATTAGAGCTTGATGTTCCATCACAAGCCCTTGACCCGCACCGTCAGCACGCTCTCAATTCAGGACTGTAAATTGAACCAGGTCGTACCTTTTAACGTATAAGCGGTCACTCGGAACACCGCCCGTTATGTACGCGCTATAAGACAGGGTATTAATGTGACAACCAATCTTTGGTCTGATATTCTCTCGGTTTGTCCTTGGTTGAATAAGAGCCCCTGTATCTTCAAGCGTATAGTCAGTGGCAAGATAATGAACAGGGTGTTTTACTTTGTTATGACCGAGTGACTCAACAATGAGATGCGCACTTAGCTGTAGGCCGCGTAAATCTTGTCAAGAGTCACTGGTAGATTATCGAACCAGCCTGAGGCACACGTTCGATGCAACACCGTAGCGTTCGGATCATGGCCCAGCGCGTCGGCGGAGTCAGCTGTCGCAGGTGCTGTGTACTACTCTGCTCCTTCAAAGCAGATCCTCAGAATTTATAGTCGCTTGCAGAGTGCTAAAATTATCGTGACAGCCTGGAATGAATCATACGCTGGGATGACATTTTGTCAATCAAGGCGCCGGGCATCAAGGGAAGTAGTACGCACCTATGCAACACGGTCATTTTCTCTTCAACAGACCATGTATCCCACGGAAGGCGGCATCAGAGCTAATAGAGTCAATGGACCATGGCATTTTTAGAGACCTAAATAAACATTGATAGCCTGTTACACTGAATGTGAATACGTAAAAGGCTGTGAATAAGGGCTCGAGCGAGCCCAGGAGCAGTCGTCGACAACCGCAAGGGAAGAAAAGAGGGCTTTCCAGCCAGGGGTATACAACCCGACACGCATTTGGAACTATCGACCAGTAGATATCGGACCGAATGGTGACATGGGACAAATATGGAGGAAATGAAGTGGATGCTATCAGTAACCAGTGACACAAGTTATATATAAAAATTATCGCAAACCAGACTAAAACAGACAAGATTTCGTACCAGATGCCGGGGTGAAGAATCAGGGGGATAGGATATGAAGGCGAGAGACAAATGTATATGAAATTTTACAACCAAGATCCTTGATGCCCTCGCATGGACACCCGGTGTTTGCCAAGAAAAACCAAAGGGACAGTCGCATTGCTATAATAGCCAGGGGGGAGAGAAGGTTTCGCAAGGGGAAGGAGCGACGCGATTTCGTTACTCTGCGGTACCGCCGTACGCGTCCTCCTCATCATATTTGCTGTATTCAGTGGGGGCGATGCTCATGCGGTGGGTATCGGGGAGCATGGGTGCAGCTGAGGTAGGGGTGACGGGCGAATATAAGGTCCTCATGCCGTTACCGTTGAAGCTTGCCACGGGGGAAGGCATGGTAGGGCTACCCATCGGAGGAGGACTGGCGACTGCACGACGCTCAGCATAGGCACGAAGCATCTCATCAGGAGACATAACGCTCGCTGGCATGGGTTGCATCGGCACAAGACCAATAGGTGGCTGGTGGGTTGCAGCCGGGGGAGTCGGAAGTTGGGTCTGAGCGAAAGGAGACATCGGAGACTTTGGCGACAACAGCATATCATCGACGCCGGTCAGACCAGTTCGCATCACTAAAGACAATTGAACAATTGATCCAACGGCTAGAGAAAAAGGACGTACTGGACAGAGCGGGCATCATCTCGTCCACGCTTGGGCGAGGGCCAGCTTCTTGACCGACCATGCGAGAGTTGATGTCTTCAACTGAGAGGGAAAGAGGACCAGCAGCCTGGGTAGGAGACATCGCACCGCCAGGGGACATAAAGCCCAAGTCTCCAGTAGAGTCTTGGCGGGAAGGAAGGGGAGGAACATGGCCGACATGGAATGCGCGACTAGTGTGGGAGTTGGGGCCGTACTGACTTCGACGAGCCTCGCCCGACGGACGCGTGTCAGCCGCGAAGGATACGCGGGACACGCGATCAGCTGTGCTCGTGTTAATACGAGGTCCGCTGCGAAGTTGAGACATTTGCGGGGTAGTCAAGTCGATGCCGCCCTGCTCTGCGGCCAATCCCATGGCACCGACCCCAGCCTGTCCGCCCTCCAATGCGATCGTGCTCGCAGGACGGATCGCACCGAACGAGAACGACGAGGCGCGAACACCAGCACCGTCGACGGCCATGCTATTGCGGATCGCAGCTTGTGCGCCAGCCGGGGACATGGCTTTCCAGTCCGTGGCGATTGTTGACATGCGTTTGTCGACAGCCTGGCTCCAACGCTTGTGCTCCTGTTTGACCTTCTTGCGGCTCATCTTGATGTACACCACACCGATGATAACGAGGACGACAATGATGGGCATGAGCACAGCGGCGGCAACTTTCCCTTTGGACAAATGCGTATCCTTGGGCAGGTTATTCACCAGCTGTGTCGCATTCTCTGGTATAGTCGTATCGGCGTCGACTGGCGTCTCTCCTGAGCTCGGAGCGGTGTAGGTCGCGGTGAATACGGGCCCGGCAGGTAGACTGGCCATGAAGGCAGGTGTCCCTGCCTCCACGATAGCAAGCTGTAGGTTCACAGAGGCAGTCGAGTTCCACCATTTCGGCTTCAGAGTAGCTTGATAGCTGCCCGCTGCGAAGTCGACGGTCTCCCACAAGTGTATGCGGGAGTTGGCGGCGCTCGGTTCGTATAGGTAGATGTCTACGGCATTGGTAGACATGCAAGAAGGGTCCCAGGTGATGTTGAGTGAGTTGCTAGACGAGACGCTTTGTCCTGCAGTGGGAGACTTGTAGAAACCGCCCGTTGCACAGGCTGAAGCTGTGTCAGACTATGTACAGTAGGTACATCAAGGAAAGCTCACAACTGGATCGTTTATGGTGTATGCCCGCGGCTCCAGCGTGGCCGACACGGAGTTTGCGCATAAGTGATTTGGCCATGACTGAATGTGTTTATCAAGTGTCCTGTAGTGTCTTGACGTTATAGAACAAAGGCGTCAAGGACAGGACAAAAAGGAATGTGGAGGGATCTCAAAAAGAGCGGAAGGGTGAATGAGGGACGGAGGAGGAAGAGGAAGATGCCGTTGACGACGACGAGCTCAACATCCAAAACAACGAACAGTGGGCGGCTAACGTTAGAACTGGCGTGCCATCAACAGTTTCCTTTTGGGGAAGAGGGTGCTTCTGCAGGCTTCTGCGCCCCCGCAGGTTCGAGCCCAAGCATGGAGGCATGGACAAAGTATTTATATTACATTGAACTTCAAACTCTCGACAGCACAGCAAAACAGAGCAGCACGATGGAAGATATACAAGTTCTCAGACGTAGACGATTCTTCAGACATTCGCAGTCAGTCTGTCGACACTCGGCGGTACCTGTCGTTAGGTTAGAAGCGAGTCATGTTTCCTCAGTTCGTGCAATGACACTTACCTTCCAACCATGCGCAGTCGCCGCCCTTTTGTAGCCCGCCAAAGCTTCACCCATAGTGTAAGGGCTGGAAAACTGTTCAGCGAGGAATGGTAACAAGATGGAAGAGATACGCAACTAATCCCAATTTGATGCCAAACGGGCAGGTCGAGGGTCAAGGTTCGAAATGGCGAGCTTGATCTGGAGCAGCACTGCGGATATACTGACGGCGTGGACACAACCTCAGGCCAAGCATATATGAAAAAGTCTATACCTCTTACCTATAGGACGGCAACCAACCTGATAATGAAGATTTATGAGGGATTTTATCAATCGATATTGATGGTATACTGACCGTCTGACGTCAAAAGGTCCATGCACATAGATCCTCCTGTTCGCGGTCAGCCTCGCTGTAATGAAACATAGTTTATCAATTCTTACCGCCGGTGATATGTCCGCCACCGCCGCGGATGAAAGGCAGGAAACGCGGTTTCAGTATACGGAAGAATGGTGGAGAATGAGGATAATCTGAGGGGAACCTGATCTCGAACACAAGGGAGTTGACGTTCCTGCATGACACAAATGACGATTGAGGCTGTCTTCTAGTACTTAGATTTGATCGAGTTTCCTCACCGTTGTGCCATATCTTGTGCCACAGGCAATTCCTTCTGAAACGAATGCAGTTCAACTACCCATTGGAAGAGGTTGTCACCAATAAGATCTGGGGGCATGTACCACCCTAGCTCTTTCAAGCTGTTCGCCATTTCTTGCTCCTTGAGCATCGCCTTCAGTTCTTTTTGTAAAGAAGAGGTCGCCATCGGGGTAGCATCTACGGGAGCAGGCATCATGTGCTCAATGCAAGCCTGCACCCAATCTGAATCATGCACCCAGTCGTCCGTTATAGGCTGTGGAACCGATGAAGGGAGGTCTTCAGTGGCAACGTCCTCACTCGCGAAAATTTCCAGGTCGTCTTGATCATAATCTTCCTCAAGATATTCTGCTTGCCTGTTGGCTAATAGCTTCTCGAGCTTGTAAGCCGGTGCGGGTATACTGACCTGCTTGTAGTCTACAGTCAAGGGATGTTGTGGATCTAGGGTGACCACAGGGACATCCACATTGTCAGATACGATATCAGGATCGTCGAGGACTGACTTGACGAGAAGGTAACGACTACAGTCCAAAGCGCATCAGTCATGATAACCTACGAGAATCTGAGGGACGTACCACACAATCCAGTGCGTTTGAGGTACAACAAAATAAGGAGCGGAGGAGACGAACTGGCTTGGCAAATTCACGATTTCAGCCACTGTAACACAGTTGTAAACGTGTATAGCAGAGTTTCTCCATGAAGTGGTGGCCGATCCCGCATAGCTGCCCATAGACACATTCCCCTCTTTCGCGAAGTAGACACCTAATCGAAAACGGATTAAACTCAGCTTGGACCTGCTAAGAAGGTACGGAATCGAACCATGTCCATAAGCACGTCCATGCGCTACCGTCTTGTACCATAATCCATGGCGGATAATCTACATTTGCATAGTCAACAAGCGTCATACACCCATCATTCATTGACCTCACCGAATGCCAGTTTTTGGCGGCCGAGCCATGGAAGGCCTATCGTCAGAGTTAGAACTTCGTGAGAGCTGAGGCCAAGTGACCTTACGTAGAGGGAAGGGTACCGATTGGCGTTAGGATCGGTTGCGCATGCTCTGCTTTGTTCTTCATGGAATTTTGCTTCCGCGTCGGGAGCACCCACGGTGAAACGAAACTGGCGCCACCGATTTCCTAGAATTGCCCCAAACGAGTCGGGTTGAAACAATGACTATTGAAGTACGAAGGAGAGTGCTCACCGATACCTTTCAGTAGGTCTTCCCCCGAAGTCAACTCCTCGAGATGTGCGGTGCAAGATGCAACACACCATCGGAGCACGGACCATGCCGCAGGCAGTATCGTACGATCTATTTCCTGCAGTCTGGGCTTGGAAGCTCCCATCTTCGACCTCTTCTGCAAATGCCTCTTCATGTCAAGAATAGGTGGGAGAGAAGCTATAAGAGTGGTAATTGCTCTGCGTTTCTGTGCATGCGGGCAAGAGATGGAGTCTCAGCACTATACTGTCATGGACGAAGGAAAGGTTGAACGTACGTCTTGATGAGATAAAGGGTCGAAATCGACTAGCGGATTCTGCTGTCCATCCACAGAGACCATGAGATTCATTCCGATCGGAAAGTCTTCTAAAGTTCCTTCCGCTGCTGCCACATAGGTAAGGGACACCAGTAGGTCTATAGTCTGTGGCCTGGAGCAGATTTCGTACTACAAACTGGTTTTAGCTGCATGTCAGTTAAGCCAAACGTCGAGCTCACTTCTAGTGAAGGCCCTCGGTTGAGGTTGTAATATTGATAAGTACATAGTTTATTGTCGCAGACATATGGTTTGAGAGGTTGGAAATCAGTCTTGAGCTTATTATAGCAAATCAGACAATATCGGGAGCAAAGCTATCAGTCTATCAGCAACGGGTGCAGCTTGAGCTTCGCGGAAAATGAAGTCTTACTATCAGCCGGCGCAGCAAATATGAAAATGCGAGTAACGGTAGGTTGAGGTGGTTTGTTTTATCTGGGGCAAGTAGCGGGTCTGCAGGAAGATTGTAGCTGCGCAGTAATTC
Organism: Hermanssonia centrifuga; assembly: GCA_001913855.2. NCBI lineage: Eukaryota > Fungi > Basidiomycota > Agaricomycetes > Polyporales > Meruliaceae > Hermanssonia > Hermanssonia centrifuga. Next base: position 50,585 of record MLYV02000794.1, on the reverse strand, counting down.
TTGTTCCTCTCGATCTGAAAGTTGAATGTCCTACAGAGAGTGTATGAGTTTATGTTATCCCCGACGGTGAATTTCTTACTGCGAGATTCTCCTTTAACACGATGTCCACCTCCCTCTGGCACATATGTACCTCACTGAGGAGCGTTTCAGCCGCGGCCCATCCCATTCCGTACTTTAGTCGTAGGTGCAAAAGGTCCATGAATCTATCGTTCATCAAAGACTGCATAGATTCGCTCAGGCTGAAGCTGATGAAATCCTCCTCTTCTGAGACTTCCTCGGGTGCAGCCTCCGGTGCAGCCTCCGGTGCTGGCGGTGACAGAAATTCATCGGCGTAATTCTCGTCATATTCGGAGTCAAACGGAGAACTATCCGTTTCCATCACGACCTCTTCTTTGACTTTCAGACCAAACGGAGAAATATCCGCTTCCATCACGACCTCCTCTTTGACTTTCAGACCAAACGTGCGCACCAGCTCCCGCACGTCCTCTTGACGGGGCTTGTACTTTGACGAAAGACCGACACGAAACTGCACTGTGGACAACCCGCGCGCAGTGAATTTGGGCAGAAGTTTTCCGTCGTTTTGCAGGACCGGGTATATGCCTCGAATGCCTGAGATGATCAGGGTAAAATGGCGTGAGGTGGTTAGCAAACGAGGGTCCCAGGCCATGAGTGCTCGCGGAGCCACGCATTGAGCGAGTTGGAAGCTAGGGAGCGATACCGTGAGCACGATCTCGCCAATGCCAAGCCGAGTGAGGCCAGGACGGTAACCACAGGCTACGATCTCATTGAAATCACTGCATATATGCAAGTCATCAGGAAGCTTTACACGGACAGTGTGTCTCGGAATCTACATACCGATGCAAAAACGACATCTTGATGTCCGAGTTTTGGTCCGACGGGACTATGCCAAAATCGTCGTCGTCATAATGCGCGTCGTAGCCGTCCATGTCTTCGTCATCTTCCCCATAGCTGTCTTCGTCGTCAGATTCTGGCTGTCTACCATTTGTGGCAAGCTTTTTAGCAAACGTGGTAAGCAATTTCTTGAGAATGTCCTCTATAGAACGCGGCCCTTCGTCAGGGATAGTCTCTATAACGTCCAGTATTCGCGGAGATACGTCTTCATCTTGAGCAAAGCAGAAGTAATTGTGGCTGCCGGGGTATTCAGAGGTATCTGCAGTCATCGGTCACCAACGGGCCACCCAATACAAAACATAGAACGTACCAGAAACTATGAGATTCAACGATACGATGTGCTTGTCATTAGCAGCGTGTATGACATCGCACAATATAGATCCCTCATCGTCGCCTGTTCTCAAATCTATTCGAACCAAAAATTACGGGGACATACCCAAGACAGAGATAGGTCGACGTACCTTTCACTTTGAGTCCTCCAACTTCTAGACCTGCCCCATATGCAGAGGTAGCCTCTTTGAAATCCGCGATGAACCGCTTCCGACCCTTCAGAGGCGTCTTTGCGGAGCTCATCGTGGCTATGTACGGGGTGTTATGAACGCCTTCGAGCTCCTCAGATACGATCGTATTGCAAGAACTTGCGCGAGGCTGCGGTGAGGCTCGAGTCTTGCGGCGCTTTGCGACCACGGCAATTTGTAGTTCTGATTCGGGATCTGAAGTGATGTTATCCATTTCTATCAGCCTAACTCGGACAATAGATCGCAGTGGCCATTTATCGTTGCGGTTTTGAGGATTTGTGAAGTGTGTACGTAAACCGACGGGGGTTGATACATCAACTTGAACGGTAAATTACTAGATGTCACGGCTGTCACGTTCCGCGGAGTGTGACTCCATCCTCGGGATTCATGAGATGAGATCGATAAGAGTTCAGTCCAGCTGAAGAAACGGATGATACATAATGAAGAAAGGAAAAGATTGCTACAAGATATGTACGTGATGAACGATATAACTGCTGCGTCGTAAAAGCAAGACAAGGACCACAAACTATCATGCAAGAAGTGTCTTCAAACAACCTCGCTCGGCTCTCTAAACCTCCTCTGCCCCGGGCCCGCCGCGTACATATGTGTTCTCGTATCTCCTGGGCCAACCTCAGGCTCACCCGTGCCTTCACTGGTTATTGTATTTGTCGGTGTCACGCCGTCTGGGATGCTATACGCGTAAGGGGCCAATCTGATATTCTCGTCCGAGCTCCCCCGTAATTGCATACCGTTAGCGTCTACCAGTCCGTTTCTGTGCTCGTAACCCGAAAAGCCGAACGCCTCCTCGAAATTCGCTCTCTCGCGAGGTATGCCTTCCGAGTTTTCGACGGTGACACGTGGAGCCCGGGTGGTCTTTTTATTTCGCAAGCGGTCGAAGAAGAACTTCATTGAGCCTGCAATTTCGACGGCAAAGTCGGCTGTGTAGAATAAAAGACATAATATGAGTGCTAAAAAGATAGGTTGGAGACGATCACTGACTGTAGTTGATACTAACAAATATAGTGTTCGGTCAGATAATGCACACTACAGGAAGACTAGGGCTTACCTATCCCAAAGAGGCCTCAAGATGTTTGTGGTCAGAGGCTTGTTCGTATGTTCATATTCTTTCCACGGGAATGCCCAGAGCATGAAAGCTGAGAAGAAAACCATCTGAATCCAATCGTCAGAGAGAAGAGCAGTTCCTAAATAATCTGAAGACAAACCTCAATGCATATCGCCAGTGCGTTTAGGCCGTCAGCTACATTCGCTTCTGTCCAATACTTGGTGCCTTCCCGTCATACTATTAGTACCCAAGCAGAGATCATGGAGACATCATGTACCTTTGATGACATGACCCTCTAGGGCAGAGAACTGGGCCGGCCAACAATCAAGTTACGTACAGTAGGGCGGACAATAAGGAAACTTACGACAAAGGATTGGTAGAACGTGAACATGACGATCAACTTGATCGAAAGAAACTTTGCGAGCGGCCTCTTGCCTTTCAACTCGTCTTTCGTAAGGCCATAGAACAGCAGGAGGCCGTACAGGGCAATACTAGAAAAAATTATCAGTCTTGCAAAATAACGGCAGGCGCGTCACTGACGTTATGCTGACTGCATCGATGATGGAAATATACGCCTTGGCTGTATGGAAACTATAAGCTCCTGACTCGCACAGCACTCCCTTCTTTTGGGCAATTATTCCGACTATGGATAGGGCTAAAATAGGCCGAAGCATGAATGCTTGTACACCGAACTTGTTTTGAATGCTCACCGGGCCGAACTATGACATATTGCAGCACGGACCACTGTAATAGAAATGCTGAGTCATTGACATTTGGAAACCGACGCATCTCATACCTTGACAGTATACATGAAATATGCCTGAATATGACTGTGAATTATTGAAATACGAGATATAATATTTTGGCGACATACCTTCGATGGTCTATATCTCCAGCAGCAGAACTACGAGCAAAGCAAAACGAGACATCAGCGCCCAAAAAGCTATAATCTAACCCACGGCCAGCCTTACGCCCAAGCGCGTCCCCTTCCACGATGTCGCGCAAGAAAGAGCACGCCAGGAGGTTTGGCGAGATTCTGAGGCTTGATACGATAGAATGAGGAACTTACTGGTATTGGTAGGGGCTTTTTATCTTTCCGGGCAATTGCATTCTTGACGTCGTGGTTTGCTGCGGTGTCCGCAACATACTCGATGAGCAGGAGGCTGAATGTAAGAGACACCTTCGTCGTTTTATCATAGGCTCAAGAAGCAAAAGACTCACAGAAATGCACTAAGAGTTACTGACTATGGTGGAACCACAATGAACAACGATTTTTCAAGCCCCTGAAGTCTAAGTCTCACCTCGTATGCTGCAGTATGGTTAGCACAAGACTTTAACATTCGTCATAGCAACTCACCAGTTTCGATCAAGTCATAATAAGTGTAGCTCCGGAAAAAGCGGTAGGAGAAGAATGAAATGATAGCATATACTGGTGGCATGTACAGTATTCGAAGGCTGGCGAGATATTCAGTTGACCGCCCCAAAAAGCGAAGCCATCCCGAGGCTCACATTTGCCGCTGTTCTGCCGGGTTGTGGTAATGCCTGCCTGACGTGAGCGCATGGCCACAGTTGTAAAATTGACAGTGACACTTACAGACAGTGCTCCATGACACTGACCGTGGATATGAGAAGAGTCTGAATACCGTAGTCACCGTGCATTTAGCCGATCGCAGGAGAATGAGGAACTCAAAAACGCACCGCTGCAGCACAAGCCCCCGATATGACCCATCCTATTCGATGTGTATCCCAGTCGATCCCATTCGAATCCCAAAATGTGCTTTGGTCGATGACCTGTGCGTTGTCCGAGGGACAGGAGGCCGAGCTTGCCATCCTTTGGGGTGCGGGGTAGAAGTTGGAGCGATAGCCGAGTGAGAATAATAAAAGGGTATTTTGGTGAAGAAAGTGGGAGAACGAGAGTGTCAGGGTCAGGGACTAAAGATAAAAGCAGTGGCGAGGAAGGGCCCCACTGCGGGAGGCAGTACTTGTGTAAGGTGCGTGTGCCGAAGTCGCTCGGAATGCTCAGTGCGGCCACTCATCTGTCACGACAAATCGCGTAAGCAACTCAACTGGCCTCCACATTCAGTTCCCTCTTGGACGCCTTAACCAATATCAATATCAGTAACTCTGCATGCCGGCGTTCAAAAGCAGTGGCTCTGCATGTCCAAACCGGCCGTACTCCGTTCCGCTGTGGCACGGAAAGTATTGTCAGAGCTGTTCTGGATAGCCCTGCGATGTTTCCAGCTGTAAGCCATTCAGTAGTGCTCCTTACAATTAACGCATCTGATATATAATGGACACCGGATTTTAGACATTTGGAAGGCGATGTCGCCGTGCTCGTCATCACAGTTGCAGATCACAGAAATCGTACCGTCAGAGCTGACTGGATCATCGAGTCTGTAGCAAACTTTGTCGCCCATTTCATACTTCCCACTGCGCAGAAGCATCCGCTAGAAATCTGAACATGCCCCCTGTCATTTATACGCGGCGCTCCGGGTTGACGCTGCCCAGCCTTGCAAAAACGCGACATGTACCCCTCGTGTCGTGCAAAATGATGTTAATAACAGAATCTACGTGCATATAACAATCGTCTGCAAGAGTGGGGAGCGAGGTATATTCTGCCTTTCATGATACAATATTCCATCTTTCATCTCATTTGCTGCTATCCACCAGGAAGAATGAAATCTGCCCGTCAGGATGTCGTGGTACCCACGACTGACCCCCAAACGGCGTTGTGATCATGTAGCCTTGCCGCCCTTGGCAGCCTTCGGGGCTGAGGCCGGACCCGTCCCTGCGTTCCTGGCAGCAGCTGCCTGCGCACGTGCCGGAAAGGTACCCTTGCCGGTGTCAGCACCAGCCTTCGCCTGGATATCACGACCGTCGGTCAGTATGTAACGTCAAGAGCGAATGGCCAACCCATACCTGGGTAGACTGTATCCGTGCAGCGTCGGGTCCTGTCGTCTTGGCAGCACCGCCAGCTACAATGTCAAGGACATGTGGTCAGTATCATTCTAGAGGACGGTTGAGACGACAATATGGAATGAACGTACTAGAACGAGCTCCAGCTTTAGCCGGCATGATGATATTCGAATAAAACTTGGGAGAGTTGTTTGAGGGTAGAGGTTGGAGTTGGTTCTTGTTCTGCTGTTCAAGGTCGTCTGGAGGTGCCTCTTTATACCTTTCGCGATGGGCGTAGTGGCCGACGTTCGCTTCATCGGAAAGGATCCGCCGTGTGGATAACCTGGTTTGGGAACTCGCAGATCCTTCGTAGGCCGTGGCGAGGAACTTGGTGATAGAGACATAGGCTGAGCTAGCACGCTATCCCTAGTGGGTGATATCAACACATCTCGCTTCATCGGGTAGCAACCGCCGCCAAATAGTCTCTTCTCAACATGGAAGAGACCCCCTGCTAAAACGTCGGCATTACACCACTCTACAATAGAACGCGTTCACTCCAAATCCAAAAGAGCAGATCATGAAACTATACGCACAAAAGGAGTAACCACCGCGATCTGCGCTTGTCTCCAGACCCATCTTATAGTCTTCCCGTCCACTAGCAATCCAGACGCAACTTAGATATCGGGCAAACCTCGCAAACTTGTCCCTTCGCCGCAGTTCACTACCTGTCTCTTCTTACCAGGGTTGCTTAAAGCGCATAACTTCTTGGACATCTTACGGACGTTGGAGGCGTAATTGCGGGACGCATACCGAGGTGAGGGTGAGCCGGGTTTGACGGTCAGTGGACTGGGTACGCATATAGCGATATCTGCCTTAGCAGGCGTATCCGATAACGTTCAATGGGCAAGATCTTCGTTCAAAGCAGTCCGAGCATGAAAGTTTGGCTTAATCGAGTCCAGGACATTCTATGTGCCTCTAGGATGATACAATGGACTTAATGGTGAGTGTAACCTTGCATATTACTTTAATCAGTCGATAACACTCCCTCAGAACACCGATTACAATGAGCACCGTGTCGTTTGGTGGTATCCTCGGATATTTTGGTCACCCACACTATCGCGGACATCTACCTCGCGGACGCTCGAATCTTATGGTGTATGGTACTGGTGCGCGGTGAATGTTCGAACCAGTACAGGGTCTAGCATCAAAATTTGTTTTGGTGTGTCAGAGTCCAACCAAAGGTCAGGTATGGGTAACCCAGCTCGATACTGAATGGATGCGTGTTACTAGTTAAGCTTGTCTGAATATGATATGCTGAGCCGTGTCATTGCGTTCTCAACTATTGTTAACCGTGATAAGACCTCGTTATATACCTTCGAAACTGCTGCACTCCAAGTTGAAGAATATTGCAAGGGGAACAACTTCAAGTAAGAGCCTGGGGGAAATTCAATTGAAGATAAGCGATTCAGAGCCACGTTGTAATCGGGCGCTTATATGCGCTTTCCGTAAAATCTCTGTAAAAACTCCTGCCATTTCGTCTAGTGCATTAGGGTCCGATTTACGTGTATACATGCCATCTTTTATATTCACAAGAGGACTCTCAGGCGGTAACAGAGCATATTAACGTGCTCCAGCATAAACCCCGGCCTAGGTTGAACTGAACCTCCTACCAAGCTTCGCCGCGCATCTGCCACATCCTGGGTGGCACGTCGGCGAGGGAGAACAAGTTAGCGATGGACGATAATCATGTGGTTGTTATTACAGAGGGCGAGAGAAAACCGGGACATTGGTAGTAGAGAGAGAAAAATACGGAGTATTCTCCGCCGTGCAGAACTGTACGATATTCGAACCAAGTAGAGGTTGGTCTGCTCATTATTCTGTCGATATTCCTTTTTAATTTATTACAGCACAACTTTAGCCAGCCACTGGGTTGAATTACAGGGCGCGTGTAAGGTTCAAAAATCCGTTAATGCTTCTTCTAGACCTCGAGGCATCGTGTATGCTGGTAGACGCCATCGTCTTGCATCCCCTGTCGCCATCTGCCTTGCTTCCTACCTCCTGTTGCACAGGACATGTCGACCTCCACTTTATTATCCGTCGCCACGATGGCTGCTCCAGGAGCCGACATACCGGAGGATCTGTTTGAGCGGATATTGGACTTTCTGGAAATCGTCCCAGAAGGTACCAAGGACAAGAAGTCCAACCTTGTCAAATGCGCTCTCACTTGCCGATACTGGGCGAGGCGATGCCAGCCGAGAATCTTTGAGCACATTTTTCTGCGATCTAGAGAAGATGTGGATCAGTTACTCTATTTCCTGGAGTCATCGTTGGGTCGCATCTCCAGTTACGTAAAGCATCTCTATCTATCCCAAACGGCCGCAGCTTTTATACCATGGATTCATCTCGTCCCACTGCGGTTATTCCCCAAACTAGCACTAAGCCCGACGATCACGCTGGTATTTCACACACCTTGGGAGGAGAGCGACGCCAATCAATATGCACGCTTCCGTTCTATCCACTACATGTTGCCCAGAGCATATCCCATGTTCTCATCGCACATCTCGTCTCTCCTGCTCTTTCTACAACAATTTCGTTGTTTTGAAGATCTGGCCCATCTCGTAGGAGAATTGCATTCCTTGGAAACGTTTGATTGTTCCATGGTCCAATGGTTCAGGGATGCGCCCGAGACCTATGTTGTACCTGCCTGTCCGCCGCGCCTGGACAAGGTCACAATGATGGGATGTACACAGGACGCGGCAGGTGTCCTGTTCTTGATTGGAAGGCGAAAAGGAATCCAGCAGAATGGGACTGCCGTGCTTCCTTTCCGCTTGGATCATCGCCAGCACGCGCTCGCTTGTGCAATCGTCTGCAATCTGCTAGGTAGCGAGAACAATGTCGAATTTCGGACCGAGAAGGTTGACCGTGCGTACAGTGAGCGGACTTCAATCTTCTTGCGGTCGCATCATTAACATGTCCCCCCATCTCAGATATTGTTTGTGAGACGCGAGGATTTATGTCTACTATATCTACTCTTACTCTTGTTCTCACACCGACTGCTCATTCGCAAAATATTGAAGTGCACGGCGTTCAGACCATCACGATTGACTTCCACGATATGGAGACAGTAGACGAATTCTATGATCCAGAGGAGATGGATGACATCACGACGTTTGCGTGGGACAAATTAGACAGCCTCGCGTCCCTTCTGCCTGATCTTCATCAGGTCGTTCTAGGATTTTTGACGCAGGATAGCATGTCACGCTTTGTAGACGAGATCGTGGATGTAGACATGAAGATGGAGAACTTACGCTCAGCTGGGAAGCTGAAGTACGCCATGTGGAGCGGTCCCAAGAGGTGGACATGGTGCCGAGTATCCCCAGATATGAAGGAACTTGAAGGTAAGTTGAGTTATTTACTACTACGATTTATCACGACCCTTACAATCAATCTCTACGTTAGTCACTTCCTTTGGGAAAGATGACCTGTGGCGCGTATACGAATGATTCGTACCCGACACTATCTTTCCGCCCTCCCTTGTTGCTATATTGTTATTATTTCGGTTCCCCCAAAGTCTGTTCGGGCTCTTCTGCCTAACGTTGCATACACGCCATAGGTCCCATAGCAGTTCAAGAAAGTAGTAACCGAGAGAGCGGTCGACGAATGGGCTATCAGTTGATGATGCTCCGAGTCGGGGTCGATTATGTGCGCGGAATTTCTATAGACTTGTGAAATATGATGACGCCACACGGGATCATCAATATGGAAATGAATTTCCAGGACGTCCGTATCGCATGTTGAGATCCTGAGCTTAATCTCTATCTGCCATTAGTCCTGCCTGCTAAGTATACATTTACGATCCGTCCCGTCTACTACTAGTGCTAGTAACTTGTTACCTATTCTATGCTACCGGGTATGGCCTACCAGTGAGCTATATCCATCACGGTTTATCGTGGTAGTTAGGAGTACCCACGACTGACCGAGATCTACAAAAACATGCCGTCCTCGTCGGCCTCAATCCCACAAAACTTCCACATGAGAGGTGCATCGAGGTCCTCGGCCGCGTCCAACTTCTTTCCAACGACACCGTCGACCTGATAAAGTGACTGAGTCTGCAAGCGGTGGGTGTTAGTAGGTAAAGAGACGATGACGTAACAAGGAAAGGGACATACGAGGCCTAGGGAGATCTTGATAGCAGGTTGTCCGGGAACGTAACGATCCAACTCGAAATCACTGCTGACTTCCTTTCCGGCGTCGCCCTTTCGCTCAGAGGCTATGATCAGCTTTACAATGTTCCGTGCGGCGACCTCTCCTTGGTAGTAGGCGGTGTGTCCAGCGTTGATGGCACCAAAAGCATCCGCTGCATCACCAATCGCAAACATATGTGCACAGGGAACATCCAAATGGGCGTCGTCGTCGTCGTCATCGACTTCCGTGTCCGTCTCCCGCGCATCGCTAGCACTGCCAGTTAGTGACAATCGCGAGAGTAGTTGGACTGGCTCGTCTGAAAATCGGCTCTCAGGTTTGGTGGATAGTCTGGGAACGGCGATCTGCATAGACCGTTTGACGCGTACCATGCCCTTTGATGGGCCAGAGGAAACGACGGAGTCAGGCATGATAGCTTGTAGCATAGCAGTATTAGGAGTTTGACCAGTGCAAAGCAGCTAGATAGAAAACGAATGATCAAAATGGGGTCGTGGATGGATAGCGAGCAGGATGCTTACGACGATGCTTGCACGAATTTCCCGTCCACTGACTGTGCGGACCACTCCCTCCATGGTACCATCCTTTGCCTTGGAGGTCTGCCCTATGGAACCGAGGTCAAGACGCTCGCCGAGAACAGTCGTGACGTTGAGCGAGGATAGAGCGGAGACAACTTTGGATAGTTTTCGAGGTCAGCGCTCTGATAACCTTCCACAGAAATAACAAAAAGCTTCACTTTCTTCGTGCATGTTTTCGTCGAAGCGTGGGAGGAGCCGGTCTCGGGAATGTAGAAGAGTGACGGATTTCGTGGGAAACACCTCGGCAATGTCGGTCGCATATTCTGACGGTAAAGGACGTAGGTGTCAGTTAAACCAGACATACGATATGAAACATGCGGGTACTCACGAATCCCGAGTGCTCCGCCTCCGACGACCAACACGCTCCCGGCTTGCTCTATCCTCGACCGGAACCGCTTGAGCCAGTCTATACCTCCCGCCTTGGTTCCCACATCTAGCAGGGGGGCGATATCGTCGCCCACAGGCCCCCAAAGGTTTATGGGCGCAGGAAGATGGCTACCGAGTGCATATACCAGGTAGTCAAAATGCAGCCTTGGAACATCACCTTCAATGCCATATTGCGGGAATGCTCGAGATAAGGTGAGCGAGTGTGACTGCAGGGAGGTTACGTGAGCATGCAACAAAATCTGTCTACTCGACGTTGCGGGCTCTGCCGCCTGCCCGTTGGATGGACCACCGAAGATATTGTCGTATGGAATGAAGGCCTTGTGAGCATGTTCGGGAAGAACAGCAAATCGTGGAAGAGCGTATAAGTGGTTGTAATGACTGTTCCTATCTACAAGGACAACTCTCCAATTGTCCGGTAATTCCTGTGCCAATATTTGAGCGGCATGACTGCCTGCCAGCCAGTGTGAAACAGTCAGTGTAGTCACCCCAGTAGATATGACATACTCACCACCATAGGATGCACCCAGGACGACTACGGTCTTGCATACCATATTAAAAGATGTTAAGGTACTCCCTGAAGTGGTGAGGACAGATGAGAGCGGAGTGGGAGGGGGTCTAAAAGTTTATCTGATAAACCTCGTAGACCATCGTACGAGGCGCCCGAAGATTACGATTATCCGTGCTTGGCTTGGCACGGAGAAACTAAAACATTATTTAAGTACATTGCAAGAGTCTTACCTGGCAAAAAAGGTATTCTTTTCGACTGAATATCATTAAAATTGATACGTCTTTCATTTTGGAGCGGGCCCCCGAAAACCTCTGACCGCCCAACAGCCCAAACTTTCCCAAGTACTGTTTCCCTTGAGCATAAATTTTTGCGCAAGCATGCTCTTCATTTTATCCCGTCTTATTTGTTAATACCTAGTACCGTACATCTAATCTGATAGCATCAGGCGTCACCAAAGCGACTGTGGTGCAAGACGCCTGCAAAGGCTGTCCCTCGATTGTTTGATGCCAACCTTCTCCTTCAATAAATCCGCTGACGCCCTCGGGCTAGGCTCTCCTTCGTCTTTTCTTTTGCCCTTGCTGCGGCCCTTACCCTCTTTTCTGTGCAAAATCCCGCTCTAGTCTTCAGCGTCGTCTGTTCAGCTTTCTATCGTTGGCAGGTCGACCCCTCAGGTCTTCGCCCCAAAAATCATGCTGTTCAAAATGAACACAACGGCCCGATATGTCATGATCGTGCTTGTCGTCGTGGTACGCGGCCAAGTCGTGTCTAACTACCGTAGCATCGCACTAACCTGTGGGCGAACTAGATCGGTTTACACTCTATCCTCAGTTTCACCCATGAAGACTATGGTCGTGCCACTTCCATTTCAAAGTTAGCGGATAAAATGCCGTGGTCGTCGTCACCAGATTATATACCAGGCGACGACTACGTGGGGCTGCCGCCCCCGCACTACACTGCTGGAAATAGTACACAGGCCAGGGCGAACGCTACGATACTGATGTTGGCGCGAAATGGCGACGTAGATGGAGCTGTGCGCAGCGTGCGAGAACTAGAGGATAAATTCAACCACAAGTTCGGTTATCCTTGGGTGTTCCTGAACGAGGAACCGTTTTCAGACGACTTCAAGCGGTGAGTTTTGTGGTCGAGACAAAATCATGAGTCGTGCTGAATCTCTGTGCAGTCGAGTGAGCAACGTAATATCGAGCTCAGTCCAGTTTGGCCTTGTCCCGAAGGACCATTGGTATCAACCGGATTGGATAGATGAGGAAAAGGCGGCTGCTAATAGAACTCGGATGGAGCAAGATAATATCATCTATGGGGGTGCGTTAACTAAATGTAAAGCTTGCAGATCACCACTGACATGTTGTCTTTGGTTCACCAGGCAGCGTCTCGTACGTTATATTATTGCCATATATCTTTGCGAATAAAACTCACACCAGATCATAGATATCGCAATATGTGTCGTTTTAACTCTGGCGTAAGCTCATCTCTATTGTGAAGTCACTGCCTCACTGGAATTTTCTTCTTGCAGTTCTTCTATCGTCACCCTCTTCTTCAACAATACAAATGGTACTGGCGTGTAGAGTAAGCACATCCCAATGTATATCAACGACGTGATTTTTGATCCTGTTTTGTTGCAGACCAGATGTTCACTTCCATTGCGAGGTTGATCAGGACCCATTCGTGTACATGGAAGAGAATGATAAACTTTATGGTCAGAACCCGTTCTCTTCGGTCATGATAATACGTCTAACGAGTGTACAATAGGATTCACGATCACAATGTACGAATATCATGCTACTATTCCGACGCTGTGGGATACCGTAAAAAGTGGGCATATCTTCATAACAAGCCCATGCTCAAAAACATTCTGACTATCTTTACCTGTTGTTATCCAACATTAGAATTCATTGCGGACAATCCTCAATATGTCGCGAAGGACAATGCTATGGCTTACCAGTCCGACAACGGAGGAGATTCGTACAATTTATGCCACTGTGCGTTGCTATCCTATCCCGTCAATCCGTCTACCATATATGCTCACAATACACGCGACTTTCCTACAGTCTGGAGTAATTTTGAGATTGCCAGTATGGATTTCTGGCGTGGGGAAGCCTACAGCAAATACTTTGAAGCACTCGATAACACAGGTGGATTCTACTACGAGGTCCGTGTTCCTTTTCCCTTCGCTCCCCACAAACGCATATACTAACTCCCCGTTCTGCGATTGCTTGAACCTATCTAGCGCTGGGGAGATGCGCCGGTACACAGCATCGCCGTCTCCCTCTTCGCACGCAAAGACCAGATCCACTTCTTCGACAACATCGGGTACGAACATAATCCCTATACTCACTGCCCCAAGGGCAAAGGCCTTTGGGAGCAAGGCAAATGCTCGTGTAATCCCGAGCGCAGCTTCGGTGCGTCACGTTTATTTCACATACCAACTTTCCCTCACAACTTTTTCATTGAAACAAACCTTGAACTAAATCTTGTCCATCTGCCAGATTACGATGGGTACTCGTGCATGAGGCAGTGGGACAGGATCGGGTGAGATGAATAGAGAGATGGAGAGGGGTATGTATCGGAGTAGTGCAGTGTATCGATCTACTGTAGTATGCGTGTCTATGACTGGCGTGACGGCAATCCGCCCCGCCGGACGTTGACGGTTGCCTCGTCTCCCTGCATTCAGATAATACGAAATGTAACACTACTTAATTTATGTCTCCATGGAACATATATGTCCTCATACCTGCCCCAATCATTACAATGGCAAAATCCTTACGATATTAGAAGGACATGCCTTGCATAGTACACGTACGTGCCAACCTGCCTTCAGACTATCAGTCTAAAAGTTGAGTATGTTCATATCGGTATATACTAAGTTAAAAACAAGTGAGGTACTATCAAACTTTTGGTTGGAATCCCTCATTACCCACCCGTCACCGCTTCCACCAACCTCTCCAACGATTAACACAACTTCCACCGTGGCACCAACCCCCTTCAGCAATCTTCACAGCGTCAAAAGCAGATTACAGCACGAAGCATATTCGATAGCTTGGGACATCATCAACGCTCAAACGATCTCCTCCCATTCTTCTGGAGAGAAGCCGAGTTTCACAGGGGGTGAAATATCACACAATGGACTTGACCAGCATGCCTTCCAAACGGCAGTACTCGGGCACGATCGAGGCGTAGGACATGAACGCATCAACATCGGGTTCCGCGACCTTCGCCATGCCGAGCTGCAGTTCGGCCTCGGAGGTAGGAAGAGCGGTGACAGGGACGAGGGTAGTAGTGCCTGGTGCAACAGCAGCATCACCGGGGTTGGGGCTCCCCGAACCAAGGTCGGGTGTAGTGTACGCTGTCGAAGACGTCTCGAGGGTAGTACCTGACATCGTCGTGCCCACGGTGGATCCCGTGTACGTTCGCAGTCTTCCATTGCCGTCAAGCACGTCGTCGAAGCCCATACCAAGCCCATACAGACTACTTCCATTGGGAGCCGTAATATCGTCAACGTCTTCTTCGTCCACTTCTATAAGGATGTTGGCCCCTAGTCCGGAGCGCCCACCATGGCCGTAAGGTGTGCTCGCGCCGCTACCGGGTTTGCTTCCCGCCGGCGGAGTGTTGATGCTAGTCCTCAAAGGGATGCCACCGGAGGATGCCCAACGCTTGCTCAGGAGCCTTCGTACCTCCTCTTCGAATCCACCCCTGCCTGTGCCAGCAGAGGTTCCACGCTCTTTACCCCACACCCACCGTGCAACATATGCACCTCCAAGAGCTGCACGGGCAGGGTAACCGGTGGCAGGAGCGTTACGATGCGGGACGATCTGAGCCGCGTCAATTTGAGTGGTCGGGACGAGGACGGGTGCGTTGAAAATGTCTCCGACAAGGTTAGAGACTGACGGGAAGTTTGCAGCTGCACCGGTAGCAAGGACACGAGAGGGAAGGGGGTTATAGTCGTAGGGGTCAAAAGTCAAGCCGTAGATATTGAAGCCGGCAGCATTCATGACAGGGCGTTTCTGTTGCCCGACGATGGGACTAGGACTGGCATTATTAGCTTGTCGACTGCGTCCAGAGTTGGGACCGAGGACGCCAGACGCGATCATGCGAGACCAACGAGTGCGGAAGGATAGTAGCTGGCTCTCAAGCAGACAACGGGGGTTGGCCCGTAAGTCCCTGAACTCATTGACTTTAATGCCAGTCTCAAAACGGAAGATACCCTTAACATGACCCAATGGGTAGCTGTCGCCTTGCAGGAGCCAAAAACTAAAAAGTTTGTCGTCCAAACTACGTCCACCAATATTAGCTCAAGCCTGAAGACGTGGATGAACAACATAGCAAGCGCACCCGATTGAGCCACCTGGAGGCACGATAGCGACGAGACGATCGAATGCACTCCAACTTTTGGTGTACATATCACGCACTAAAGCGCGCGGCACATCCGCGTTCCTGTCTATTGTGAGTGTTGGTTCAGAGTAAACGATGAGTAACCTACCTGCTAGTGAGCATGGTAACATAGCGACGCTTTTCGCTGGCGTCCTGCGCAGGATGGGGAAAGACGTTGTAAAGCCGTGAGGGGACGTAGTGAGGTGCAGGTGTCATCAATGAGTCCATAGGGCCGAAGGACAGAACAGCATCAGAGGGTGAGGGGCAAAGCGAGAGGTATGTAGAAAGATAGTCAGCAGTGAAAGGTGTGATAATAGTTTCTAACACAGATAATCAGCACTCCTCCTACAGACGTGTCGCCAACACGTACCTGGGTCAAATCCGTACCTCTCGACCAAGTATCGGGAGACATTCCCTATTCTTCTTCTTCCCCCGGAGATATCAACGTCACCCAACCAACCCCAGATCCTCCTTCCCTCATCTCTATTACCGCCGATAATTTCCAAAACTCCATCGTCCCAATGGCTTTGGGTGCCAGGCGTTGTCGAGTGCACCCACATACCGGTTGCAGAGGCCTCTGCTTCGCCCATGCCCACAAAAGCCCCACACACCAAACTCGCCAGGAAAGAACTGGCGATTTGTACCCTCTCTGTACCTCTCCAAACCTCCGGCCATGTGTCACGAACACGTAGGATCTGGGCCGCTATGAGGCTGGACTGTGCACATGTTCCTACCCTTGCAGACATAGGCTCGGCTCCACCGAGCGACGCTTCAAGCGCCAATGCATGGGTGTGTGCTGATGTATCTTGGGCGACAGCGGTGTTCGGAAGGGAGAACGAGGTAGAAATTTGTTGATGCATAGGTAGCCGTGGATCAAGAGACTGTAATGGGGGCACTGGTGATGTCTTCCACCATACTAGAGCTTGCTGAAGGTTTCGTCAGACGGAGAATTTGGGAGTATATCCGGTTCGCTCACTTGAGCAGCACCACCGATGGCTTTTATACGCGTCAGGTCATGACTCTTGGCCAATTTCTCGATCAGTAAGTCTATTTTGATTTGGAATTCAAAATCAAGTTAGCTAACACTCTCTATTCAGACAACTACAGAAAGATAAACGGTCTCAGCTTGCCAGGTAATGTCACATAGTGTGACGTGACATGTAACTGATTGAAAATTCGCTTCTGACTTGACTGGAGCATCACAGCAATCAAGGTGCCTCAAGGTGCCTGATGATTTTTACAAAAATGCTTCCGCGAAACGCACGTACCAAAAGCTTTGACCCACATCTCTACAGGTGTAGTATATGCATCTCCTGGAGTTGTGAAGATACCGCCTTGCGTCCTGAAATTGAAATACAAGAAAACCAATTCCGCCTGAGTAACTTCTCATAACATCTGGTTGCAAACCCAAATGCCGCCGTACGCCCGAAGCGACGTGTTGTACGAAACGGTCTCTGGAGAACTCACTGGAATTCAGGCAGCTCAGAATCAAAGTCTACAATCTCCACTCCCACCAGCTCCAGATTCTCGTCCACAATTGACGCGCGTAGTTGGTCGGTGGCCAGTTCCAGCCCTAGGAAGAGAGTTGAGCTAGATTTTGGAGGCATCGCGGTCGTCAAGGTCCAGGGAGCAGTCAGAGAAGAGTCCAAATGAAACTAAAAGAGAGGGGATTGTCGTCTGGGTTGTCGTCGTCACCTAAGACGGTGTCGTGGTCAAGAACGAAGGTGGATGTCGGTCGTATTTGCACCGAACTCTGGTCTTCTCAGTGTCCATCATCAGCATCAGGCATGATTGTTTGGCCCTTATTTGGCTCCCTTCTTTTCGCCTCATGGTTTGAGATTCCCACGCTTAGTAATCAATAATATTGTTACTATCGTTACTTACCACGTCTTCAACCTGACCTCGTTCCCCATATTTCTGTTACTCCTTGCTTCCACTCTCGATTCGACGATTCGTCACTGTATCTCTGGGAAATGCAAGTCTTTTTTTTTTTTGCGATAATTGACTGCGCTTGAAGGGGGAGGTAGACTGCGAGCTCCATTGTCTCGGATCCTAGTTGCCTGGCGTATCGCCGATACGCGTCTTGCCGAGAATTCTTGACTCGGGATGTGCACATCTGAACTTCTGAAATACCAAGGCCGAAGGTACACAATCCTCAAACGGTCATGCCAGTGTTTTAGCTGATATCCAGAACGGTGCGCACAGATCAGTTCTTCTGGTGTTAATATTGGCCAGTAACGGTTGACTCCTCAGGCTGTCGGGTAGCGAACGAAAGCATCCTACACATACAGGAAAGCACAAACTGGCATGTCAAAATGCGCCCTATGCCTTGTGAAAAAGAAGAAAAGATACCACAAACGACCGTTTCGATGTTACGCTCACATTCGCGGACGATCGTGGTAGAACATATGACGTACTCAGTAAGCATACTTAAGACACCGCTGGAGAGGCTGACTTCACATATCACCCCTTGTCTAGCTTCCCACTCGACGGCTCCTGATACAACACCTCCGAACTGAAGTGACCAAGCTATGACCGATAAACTCGAGGAAGGTCAGGACGTTTCGTAAGTTTACACTCAAACGTTTTTATAGCATTTAGGTCACTAACATGGCACGCAGTTGGAAGTGGGGAGGCGGAAATGGCACAGGTACTGTGTCAGAAATCGTCGAAGAAGGTCGAGTCGAAGTTACATCGAACAAGGTGCGCCTCGGAGCCCCATAAAGATTGCGGCTGGTGGATGGATAATGCTCCTTTGAAGGGAAATACGGTCTCTCGCAATGCTCGCCAAGGCGATCCTGCCGTGAAGATTTCTAGGAAAGGGGTATGTTCTGTATACTCGATACTTCTAACTCCTCGCATTGAATGTTTGATACAGAATGACGTGGTGAAGTTAGCCCACGAATTGAACGAAGTTCGGGACGTTGAATGATCTTTACAATGACCAAATATCATCCTGTATCGAGCTTACAGATAAACAAGTTGCACATTACATTTAGGTCCTTCTATTGATATTCTTCTCCACAATCTCCCTCACGCCGCTTTCCCAATCGTCCCAGCATACGGAAAGACAGAGCGTGTTCCGACCGTATCGCGTTGGATACTTGTCATTCTCACTTGGCTTCATCCCGTCCCTCGCAAGAACTTCAGGTAAGACCCAACGCCATCTAATGATCCCCTCACGCTTGAACCCCATCCTCTCCGCCAATCTTGCTGATGCGAGATTCTTATCGTGTGCGCACCACTGCACACGGCGGAGCCCAAGTCCCTGGGGCGTTGCGGTAGGGAGTTCAAGGCAATACCTCATGAGGACGCCAATGGCGTTACTCGCGACATGCGTGCGCTGATACGCGGGGAATATAACTACATAAGCGATTTCCGTAGAAAGGTGGTCCGCCGAGGTGTAGAAGAGGCCCAAGGCTCCTGCCAGACTACCTCCGTCGTACTCGGGGTGTTCCGGATCCGGCTTTGTCTTGTCGATGATGATGAGAAGCGTGTTCGCTGGATCGGCGCGAACCTTCGTTTCGTAATACGTGAGGTAGGACTCGAGAGTCGGGTGGGCTACTGGGTAGTATCTGAAGAGATCGGGGTCTTCAGATGCTTTTTCCCAGTAGTGCTTGGCGTGAATGGATGGGATGAAAGGCTGTAGTTTAACTCGCTCTGTTTCGAGACTGGGGAGGTGGAGAGGTAGCGTGAAATTGATGTCGTAGGGATCCGGGCCATATAGCTCTGCTTGAGAGAGCTCAGCGGCAGGTGGAGGAGGCTTGTACGAGTTAGTGAACGACATGGTGAATATTTGCGTAAATTATCGGACGCGCTCCACTGCTTTTGTACCCTGGCGTCTAGTTTGATTTCGATCGCTACATGGTCGAGTCACTAGATTCAGCTAATTAGAGGGCGGAGTCATGATTTGTTCGCTACGATTTTGAACGTGACAGCGCCACTGTGTGCAGTATCAAAGGATGGAGGTGCATACACTGATCAACACGAGGAAACTCATCGGGACGCCAGATGTGCGGCACTCCGAGTCCGCCCTTCTGGCATCTGTGGCAAGGCATACAGTGACAGTCAACGTAGGAAGGTAAAGAGCTCACGAAACCTTGAGCAACCAGCAATTCAGTTGCTTCACTATCAAGATTCAGTCGGCGCGGACGTAAGGTCGTGACCATACAACGGTAAAATTGTCCTATGAGCCTGATTGAGTAGCACTACCGCCAGCGTCTTCAATCACCTCGACGGGATGCCGATTCCGCCATTCATTGAGGCCTCCCTCAAACGTCCGATCATCAACTCCATTCTGTACCAAATAGAATGTCACTCCTAGAATACAGAGAAGGTATGGAGTTGTTAGAAGATTCGGGGACCGCTGCGAAAATATATACTGACCAAGCCGTTCCACTTCCCTGTTACGTCGCTCGTCGTCGAAGAATAGCTAACGGCATAAACTATGAGCATTGGTTTGTGTAAGATGGCAGACATGCTGACCATCTCAGAGTATGGTATACCAGTCTTCTCATGTAGCTTCTTGAAGTGGGTGATCTTTGAACCTGGACAGATGTTACAAGTCAGGTCACAATGATATGGGTCCACTGTTTGCTTACCGGGGTATATCTCTAGCTGGTCAAAATACTGCATCGCTGCCTTAGGTGGTGAATGCTTATCGCTGATGTTTGGAGGGACAAGTAGCAAAGAGAGTGCCTGCCGTGCGCTAAAAACTGTAAGAACTTTCTGAAACACCACTTTGCACGGATTATTCACAGTTTGGGTGCATCCGTACGGGAGCAAGCAGCGACTACTACCCCAGCTGCCCGCAAACGATGCAATATTTCCGGGACGTCACGATAGAAAGCGATTTGCTCATTGTACCTAGCCTTTGATCAGTTGAACGTAATAAACACAAAAGAGATTTGTCAACAAACTTGTCTCGCACGTCGTTCAGGGCTTCCTCGTTACGCTTCAAAGGTGCTATACCGGCAGGTGAATGAGCGAACCTGGATCCAACTAGAACGCAGGATAGTTGGATACATACGGGTAACATGTGTGTCTATCCAGAGATTCCACAATGTATAGCTGCACTAGTCGGTGGAAGAACAAGGTCAGGATACTCCTTTTTAGTAGTAAAGACGTCGTACTCTAGGTCGAAAGCTATGAGCTTAGGGAGCCGGCTGGTCATGGTGCGAAAGCTACTGTAGGGCGCCTATCCGACGTTTAGCTGTTCGTCTTATCCGCCTCGAGTTGAAGTTCCACATAACTTCAATCCACCCAACCTCGTTCTCACATTTATACTGGTCGCTCTGCAATTATTTTAAATACGATGCTTGCTCGAAGCCCGAAAAGAATCAAGCTCGAAGACACTTCAGACGTGGAGCGACCTTTCGGCGAACCTAACCAAGGGCATTTGGAAGAAGATGACTACGGAGATCCAGATGAGACGGACGCAGACCACTGCAGTATCTGCCTCCAACCTGTCTCTGACAGGACGGTCATACCCGCTTGTTCCCATGACTTTTGCTTTGAATGTCTCCTCGTCTGGACCGGTCAGTGTCAGTATCCAACTCAATCTTTGTCCTGTATTCCAATGATGATCTCCACATAACAACAGAGCAGTCTCGTCGATGTCCATTATGTTCTGGCCAAATTGGCGAATACTTGATACACAATATACGCTCCAAGTACGACTTCCAGAAGCATTACCTTTCTCCGTTGCGAACATCCCCTCGACCTGCCCCTGCTCCCTTGGCTCGTGTGCCAGGCGGTCGGAGGAGGAGAACGGCGCGCGAGGTGCAGTGGGGAAGGAGCGAACGTAGAGAGCGGGAGCAGGAACGAGAGGCTGCTGACGCGCTTGAGAGAGCGGTAGAGAAGAGGCGATGGGTGTATAGGCATCGTCTGTACGCGAAGGTGAGTCTAATTACCGATGTTTCCTTATCGTCTCTGATTTAAGTATTTCTTGGCAGCATGTAGCCTCAAATACATATACCCGCTATCGACCACTCCCGACTCCGGTACAGTTCGCTGCAAATCCAGAGCTTATTACCCGCGCGACTATATTTGTCCGCCGAGAGCTTAGGGTATGGGATGCCCTTGATGTCGAGGTCTGTAATTCTTGAATTGTTGTTGAATTGTTGCACGGTTTGAGCTAAGTTATATGTGCTTGCCCCAAGTTTCTCACCACCTTTACGATCTCGATCTTAAAGTCTTTGGACATCCGTTCCGAACCTGCGATAAAGCTATTAGCCGAGTTCCTTGATATGGATTCATACGACGAGGATGACCCAAGAGCCAATGCTGAACACTTTGCTCATGGTCCGTTTAGTGATCATTGTTGTCTCTGATCTGGCTAACTTTCTACCCACAGAATTGTACTCATACTTGCGTTCACCCTTTAGAGACCTTACTGTTTATGACTCTGTAGTTCAGGTACTTCTTTCAGTCTCCAGATTGATGGCACCCTACTTAACACTGGTGTGTTTAGTATGACCCTCCTGACGATATCCCTCCTCCCCGTGACATTGAACGTCATCACAGGTGGCGCCCCCAAAGCCAGCCCCCCTCTGACAGCCGTTCTCCGTCGCCAGACTTGTCGCGCTCGCATTCGCACACTCGCACCCATGAGAGAGTACGACGCTCAGGCTTGCCGCCACATGATGATGGCCGCGGGCGGCATCCTGAATTACGAACGGGGCCTGTGACGATGCTAAATGCATCAGGGATGGATATCCATCGGGAGAGGCGGCGCTCGCGAAGCAGAGACATGGAGGCAGGCGGACACCAAGAACGTACTAGGCCGGATGATGCTCAGAGTAAGAGAGACTTGAAAGGCAAGGGAAGAGCTATTGGCGATGTTAGATGCGAACCACATAGCCTTCGCGATAGCGAGCCTGACCTAACGGCCGGGAATGTTCATACTGCACCAGTCAACGGCTCAAACAACCTAGCAAAGATCCAAGGCGATGACCGTCGGACACATCATTCCCAGTACCTCGTGCCGACAGGGACTGTGGAGGGAGATGTTGCCCCACCAGCCTCTGCTGACCCACCAGAGCTTACTTCTGAAAGTGAGCAGAAGGCGCGACCAAGAATTAGGAGGGATGCGTGGCAATCTTTACAAGCTCATCTGACTCATACCAATACCAATATCGGACGCCGCTCGGCAGCCAGACCCTCAGAAAGTCCATCACTGTTACCCAATAGGCTAGAAATTTCAATTCGTGGCGCATCTTCAAATGCTGTGCCTACTTCTACAAGTACTCAACCTGTTCCCCTACACGCTGCAGCCCCAAACGGTTCTCAGTCAGCCTGGTTGCTTTCAAGAATTTCAGATTCGGCGACGACGCCAGTCTTTCCAGATGCAATCACCCTCGCTAATACAATGACCGGGACGCTTATTGAGACACCGTCGGAGCGTCCTACTTCAGGATCCACTGAAGCAGACATCGTGGCTGGCACGTGTTTTAAGCTATCCCAGTTGGAGAATGAATCCTCACCCGCAGTATTGCGAAACGTTTCAGGGTCACAAAATAACAACGTATATCGGAAGCTTGCAGCACCTGCCAACGTTGCTCTGGACGACGCATTTTCAAATATAAACGAATTTGGCAGTCCATATTCATTGATGTCATTGGGTTCCACATCTCACCCCGTCGCTACTATTCCCCTCGAATCGCCGGATTCGTCATCGTCATCGTCGTCGTCGCGTTTTGAGCAACCAGCGAAT
This sequence comes from Hermanssonia centrifuga, assembly GCA_001913855.2. Lineage (NCBI taxonomy): Eukaryota > Fungi > Basidiomycota > Agaricomycetes > Polyporales > Meruliaceae > Hermanssonia > Hermanssonia centrifuga. The sequence goes on along the minus strand of MLYV02000794.1, from coordinate 27,424 downwards.
ACAGTTCGCGCGAGGCTGCTTAGCAGACTGGATAATGCAAAGCGTGTCCTGGCTGATCATCAAGTTGCTGATTCTTCCCAAGGCCTTAGTGACAATTACACATCCATGAGGGCTTCTGAAGATTGCAACGGACGGTCTTCCGTGTCTGCCAGTGCGGCCCTAGATCATCATGTATCTTCGGCTGAATCAGACAACTCACCTCTCAATCACCGAGATGCTGAGATCTTGGAAACGACGCTGCGCGGGCAGGCACGGTTGAGAATGAAGCTCGCAGCTGCCAGAAGAATCGCTGAGGGTGCACAAGGCGGTAGTGCTACCGCTGATGCGGGTGGTGGGGGGTCAGTCTTTGCGGCTGCTATTGGGGAACGAGAATCGCACGAAGCCGTGCTAAGGGCCAAGTTGAAGCGATCTCGGGTACGATAGCTTCCGTCCCCTTACATGCGCTTTAATGAAGGGGCTATAGAGATTGTGTGAATGCGAATAGAGCAACCATCAAGAAGCCATTCCAGCGCTTTCCGAGATTGCCTGACACGATGATTAATTTAGGGGGGGGGGAGGTGGTCGTAGTATACAGGCAGTTGTACAACGGATACTAAATTAGAGGACTGCCTCATAGGGACAGTCTTACTCTGAAGATGATATTGATAACTAGCTGAGAGAGCGCTGTAGTGTTTGTGGGAGCAGATTGCGAGAAGAAAATGCGGGAAATAGCTGGGTAAGGAGTGGATGAAATGCAGATGGAGCCTGACGATAAAATGAATGCGAGTGCGAGTAGCGTAGGGAAGACAAATGAATGCGAGGATAGTGTATGAAGATTATTAGTGCAGGGCCCTTGCTGTTAGTAAATCTAGGTGGAATAATGTACCGTGAGACTTGGGATCGTAAGAGACATATTTGTTGGAACGCGATCGTATGTGTGTGAGTGAGATTGTGTGTGTGTGTGCCGTGATTGCATGGCATGAGAATGCCAAATGTACAGAGGTTGTACAACAACAGGTGCCGCCTGACAACGAGATCGTGGATGTGTGCGTTTTTGGTGTGTTGTAATTATCTTGCAACATCTTGGTCGTGTGACTTGGCATCGGCATCGTCATAACGACGATGGCGGGCGAGCGTCGAGCCAGACGGGTCTGGCGATGTCGGGGTAGGCGTGGAAGAAGTGCGGGAAATGTTCGAAGGAGGGAAAGTGGTCGATAAGATGGGAGGGAGCGGGGTGATAGCCTGGATAGTAGCCGATGTAGTTTCTCGTGGCGGAGAAACATCCGTTGGAGGAAGCGTGAAAGATTCGTAAGAAAACCGATTGTACGGGTTTCTGGCATGGAGGGATGGTCTGCTGAAGGGTGAAAACGACGAGTCGTCCCATTGGGGTCGAGGCTGCAACGTAAAGGGTGGTGGAATGGGCACTGGCGCATCGTAGGCGAAAGGCGAGTCCGATTGGAGAGACAATATTCTTTGACGTGCTTGTCCTTCAACAGGTGGTAGAACAGGAGCCAATGGCGAAGGCAGGATGCTGGACGGTGATGTGACGTGTAGCCGCCCACCACCTCCGCTGGGGCCTGAAACGGTGTTACTCCTTGGACGATCAAAGGTGAGCGGTGGAAGCGTGATGGAGGGACCTGTGTCTAAGGAATGCCTGAGAGGGTGCATACCAAACGGCGGTCGCGGCATGGAGCGAGAGCTATCGTCTGCAGTAAACGGCCTTGACGAAGCTGGTATGAACAGGTTGGAGAACCCGCCGCCTCGAATCTCAGTTCGAGGGTAAGGCGCAGAACGAATAGCGCGTGGCGACGGCGGAGAAGCAGGGAGACCGCCTGGTACGCCAGGTCCAGAGAGTTGCGATGAGAACGCAGCGAGCGAGCGTGCTGAGGATCCTTCTGAGGAAAACGAATCATGATATCCGTGAACGTCAGACCCAGTACTGGGAGACGCGCTTTTCGAAGCGCTATACGCGACAGGCGACTCGCCTTCTGCATGAATCAGATGAAGACCCTCTGGGCGCCGCGAGCTTGAACCTGAGCCCGGGTCTGCGGAACTACCAGATGGCACGCTTGGGAATGGGCCATATTGAGGTGGACGCGTCAAAGGCGGCAGGTTTTGACCTCTGGGGCGTCGAGCTTTCTGTCGTTGGTTCTGCAACATCATGTCAGAGAAGAAGGAAAAACCGAAGGGCGGCTCGGGAGATTTCACACACCTGGAACCAGATCTACATCAAGATATTGAGACTGATTGTCAGACTAGTCAAGGACGATAAGATGGAAGAGATATGCCGACCTGAACTTTACGAGCACTTAGCCCGATAGAGCGTCCTACCTCTTCGCGCATGGCAGTAGTAGGGAATCGAGACTAAAATGGGCGTTTAGATATTGTGCGGCAGGGTGAAGGAGGATGAGCTTACCTGTGCTAGTAATGCGTGTAGGACCGCGGCCTGGTGTGGAGTCGTGAGGGTTCGTGTGCGTTTCTTCTTCGGCGGAGGTGCAGGAGTAGACGATGGCTGTGCGGGTGGGTTTGAGCCCGCCTCCATCTCATTGTCCGCCAAGTCCCCTTGGGACGAAGCGGATGGGCTTGAGTCACGGCTTACACCTTTCCCTTTGTGATCATCCTCCATAAGATGAAGCTGGGATGATGTTCTGTACAGCAAGGGGTGTTCAGCGGAAGCTGAGGCGGAACCTGTGTAGATGCGTGGATGTTCTTGTTCTTCGCTGCTTTGCAGATCGAGGGGCGCGTCGGAATTCGTGATTTCAGCAGATCCAGATGGTGAATTAAGAGTATATGAAGAATTAGGTGAGGAATTAGAAGTATGAGAAATTGACATTGGAGGGGTGCTATGCCCTCGAAAAAGAAAGTGGTACAGAAGGGCCCTGTTGTAGCTTCAAAACATAAATGGAGGTCGTTCACCTAAGGCAAGGTGTGTGTGGTGCGCAGAAATGCGCAGGAGGTTGGCAAGAGGACAAATGAAGGAGAAAAGTAATTTGAGGACCGGGCAATCTGGAACTTTATGAGCGGATCTTGTGCATGAGAGGCGAGCTACCACGACACGAGCAGATAATCATTTTTCCTATGAGAATCGGGCCAGCATGAGGGAACGACCCTGGACAAACTTTGCTTCCTGGTTGCCACAGTGGTCGGCAGACTAAACCGCATTGGTCCACTGGGAGCAAGACGCCCATTACACGATGTCGGACTCAGCGCCAGCTGCGGTGAGCGAGCCCAGAGCCTCGGTCACTATGCACGTCCTCCTCGTACGGCGCTGGAGGTTACCATCGAGACCAAGATGGCTGTTAGTGGCGCGCACGGGTATATTGCCGCCGCATTAATGAATAATAATTATTCAGGTTGCTTTTCCGCAGCGTCCTTACTATTGCACTGGGTAATAGAAGATGGTAATTATCAGGAAGAGCGCGCTTTATTAAAGCGGACTACCGAAGTTCCTGATCGAGTAAAAATTAAACAAGTAATACACGGCTCCGGCGTCGGCTGTCGACATTGCAACACCGTTCGGTATGACGAGTAACCCTACATGAGGCAACCAGTCGATCATCCCACGTTTGCAGATCATGCCAGCCTTCGGCGGTTCCCCGACAGCGCGGACAACGACGCTGGTAACGCTGGGTCGATTCGCTCGGCCGCGTAGAACGTAAGTCGATGACGGCCTGAGGAGGGCACATTTGTTTAGGCCCGCCGAGGGGCATCCTCCGCCCTGAACGTAGCACACAGGTGAGATGCTTAGCTATGGAAACGCAGAGATGGAAAGACGTCGGGTAGCCAGGACCCGATGTCACGCAAGTATTGGCAAGAGGTCAGTGCTGGTATTTTAGCATTATTGACCGTACCTTTTACGAATAACAGAGCATGCCAAAGCAGAACCACGATGCAATCGGAGTGGAAGCACCTCGGGCCACTCGGGATGCGTCCCACTTGGCGCTTAAAGGTTTGAAAGAACAAGGGCCTCGATCAAAGAGCTCATATGTTGTCTGCTGATCGGGGAGCACTCGTAGGGAACCTGGTAGCGGGCTTTTACTCGAAGAGCGAGTCATTAACAGCAAGTGAATACAACGGCTCCATCGCCTTCTCAGATGGGACCAGAGTGCACCGTGCTCAGATAAGCGGGTGGGTGGGAATGAACTATGCAGGGACTTGCGCATGTGAAAAACACGTCAGATCCGACGGCAACATACAAGCAGTGAGTCTACGGACGTAGGCTGTCATTGAGTATCGTAGGTATCCTGGGAAACAATTTTAAACTTCGCACTTACTCCGTTGTCAATGCATTAAGCGGCCCGAAAGCAGGCTACAGCTTGAGTGAGTTGGATGCCGTAAGCCCCCAAAACTACGCGACTGATGCGAGGTTGGGTCTTGTCTTCGAGCAATCTTTGAGCGATGGAAACTGAACGGTAGGCGGTGCTTGGGGTCCGTGTATTCCCAAAGGATTCGCATGACACATGAGTGAAAATTGCGCTGAGACGAATATTTCCAGTATCTTCCAAGGTTTTGAACCAGTCTTCAGATACACGTTTATTGAAAGGAAACACGACGATTCGAGGTACGACGGTGGTCGTCATGGTTACAAAGTGGAATATGCCCTGTGACTTCTGTGACGGAGCTATGTGACCCTTCGCGCTTGGATTCGTGACCATCCGTGACACTCGCGACGAGCGTGACAGTTGAAATGTTTACACGAAACCAAAACGTGGGCGACTAAACGATAATTGACATGTTTTACAGCTTCTCAAGTGAATGTCCTGTAAAGTGGACCGCGACCCAGGAAAAATCAATATCCCGTGAATTTCCTGGTCGTAGCCAGTCCTCAGAGACAGCAGAGGAACGCATGTCGAGGATATACTTCCAGTTTCTTTGGTTGCCCGAGGTGAGCCGTTTCTCTGGTTGTGTGTACAGAAGTAAAAAGACGTAGATAAACTACTTCAATGACACGCTCTATTTCAACCTGTGGCTTTATTGTGCGCTAATACTGAACAATTTTTAATCTTGTAGTCGATCATGCCGTTGAGCCGCTTGACACCAGCAGCGTTGAGAGTGTTAAATCCCAACGTGCTATCTTCAGGTTTGCTTGGCCCTTCGCAAGCACGAGCCCTCCACACGCTGTTGACGCCCTTCCTCCTGACACCACGATCCTCGTCCCAGAAGTACCACTCAAGAGTCGCTCAGCTCCTTGTCAATGAAGAATGCAGCATACCCGAAGACGAAATGATGTGGTATGCCATAAAGTACGAGAAAACAGAGCTCGACGACGAGCAGCCGGACGAACAAGAACAAGAAGCTGCTGACGAAAGATGGCGAGTCCATTGGCTACAACGCATGGAGCGACGAGAGTGGGTGCCCTTTGAGATACTAAACATACGACGTTGATGACTTATCTGGTCAGAGTGATGATCCAGATCCTGTTGCACTTCCTCCTACTCTCTCTGCCCACACCCGGGAGACCATGCTCTCCACCCCTGAGCATGTCTCCGCGGAAACGCAAGCGAGAATCACAGGATGCAGAGTCCTCTGACGCTGACGCTGCCGCTATCACACCGTCTCTAGAAGAACGTTTAGAGGCACTCATGGACAAGCTCTCCATATGGCAACTCATGGGATCGATCGACAATGCTGTCGGCGGAGATGAGACTCAGCGCAAACCGAGCTCTGTTTGGAAGGGGAAACAAAAAGCCGGTGACGAGCGCGATTGGATGCAAATATTTTGTGAAGATGTCGTCGCGCCTCTGTTGGTCTACTTCATATCCCATCTGCCTGGGACAAACCAACGATACTAAATCCGTCTTTATTTATTAACAGTTTCCGGGGTAGCCTACCATCGCAGTGTGCCCTTTTACACGCCAAGGTCTTCCAGAGCTCCCCGTTCTCCGACGACTCTGACCCTCTCAGCCCATCTGCCTCTCCGCCTCCTTCCCCGAGACAGAAGGAGAAACAGCTCAATACTGAGGCCACGTCCACCAAGACGGCCTCGCGCTCCAGAGGCCCTCAAGGGTTAACATGCACACCCTCCTCTTTGTCAATCACACTAGAAGAAGAACGCGTACGCGAACGGTCGAAATCGCTCAGTATCGGTCCTGGACAGATACGGAAACGGGCGGTCACCCGCGAGATCAGCATGACGACTGCGTTCAAGGGAAAGGCGGCGAAAGCCAAAAAACCTGGTCCATCCGCCAAAGATAAACGCGTGAGGGCAGAAGAGATGAAGAGAAACGCGGCGGGGGTGGTTGGGGCGAACTTGGCAAAGAGCACGGTCAACGGCACGACGCTGGTTATGGCGACGCCCGCGAAGCCGAAACACAACAAGCAGCAGCCAGCGACATGGGCCGACTCGCCCACTGGAGAGAGATGTGTAGATTATAACTCACAACGCGGTTTGGCTGCTCAGCTGCAGTCGGCCCTCACAGAGGCAGCGATCGAAGGAGACGACGACGACGACGAGTGGATGGTGGAAAGCTCACCTGACGTCCTTCTGTTGGGCTCAGGCGGACGGCAAGATGTTGTAGTAGGGTTCGACGAGGATTTGAAAGGAGGTAGTAGTGTGGCAGACTTTCGCAGTAGAGTGCTGGCGGAGGGAACACCGACCAAGCGATCTAGACATCGTGTATAGCAATCATACTACTACTACTACTACTTTCCTTCGGATTATCCAGTCAGATTCGGGTTCGGTTCTACACACCACGCCACAATGTTGGAATAGTCTCACTGACTCGCGGGATACCAGGCGTATTCAATATTATGGCGACCTTTGAGTTATTGGACTTCGACCTATGCCACTTTTCGACACACGTGCTGCGATCTTCCCCCAAAGACCAACCGCCTCCATGCCAATTAATCAATACGAAAATATTGCCCTGCGAGTAGTTCTAACGCCTTGCAGGATCCTCGTGGTCGTCCGGAGTACAACTACAAATTGTGTGCATCCGAGTCCAACCCAGAGGAAGCGATCACTCAAGTTGCAGTGATCATGAGTCCAGTTCTGGGGGCCGTGTGACCCGCCGACCCAATTCTGTTGCGCGTTACCGTCGCACACTTTGGCCATATCGATCAAGCAGCATTCACTCCAGCACCGTCACAATAATCTCAAAGACGTATTTGCGCCAGAAACTGAAATCGGTGCTATGGTGAGTTGCGTAGTACGACCGCTCACAATTAATCAGTGTACTTCATAATCTTACCTTTATCACCGGATCTCATCTCTATCAGTCTGGTCGGACTCCTGAGACCCGGCGAGATATTTCGAGTCCGTCCGAAGATGGAGGCGCGACGGTCAGCGAGCTGCCAGCGGAGACAATCGCATTCGCCCATCGCATGTTCGATGCCGCACGCAGCGGTGATACAGTACTGGTACAGACGGCCGTTGATGCAGGATTGCCCGTTAATCTGACCAACAGCGAAGGTTCGTGACCGCCGCGGCCGGGCTGGCAGAATCCCAATCAATCACTCTATAGTACTCATGCTGACTGATATACCCAGGCAATACGCTTCTAATGCTCGCAGCTTACAACGGCCACGTCGAATTAACGGAAGGCCTCCTTTCCCGGGGTGCAGACGTAAACCGGGTCAACGACCGTGGGCAGTCACCTCTAGCTGGTGTGGTGTTCAAAGGCTACGACCAGATCGTGCAGATCTTGGCAAATAAAGGAGCAGACCCCAGGCTGGGTACACCTACCGCGATTCAGATCGCTCGCATGTTCAACAAGACTGATCTCCTGAGCGTGCTGGGAGCGACTGATAAAGATATGCAGGAGTCAGTCCCTCTTCCGCCAAGCGCACCACAACCAAAGGCAACTACATAGCATTACAATTAATCAGTTCTTCACGATTACAAAGTATATGGCAGACATATAAAATCCAGAAAATTATCGTCCAACGCCCATTTCCTGACCGATTTCCTTCAGGCACTCCTTCACTAGTGATCTTGCGTCTAGTTCCACTGCCTTTCCTTCGTCTTGTCCGCCCGAGGTGACCGAACTCCAGCTTACAGCTCCTTTCACCTCACTGACTGACATTGACCTGGATGGTCCGTTAGGGCGCTGCAGGGCGCTGACAGCCGACCATGCAGTTGGGGTTTTCCTGGGTATAGCTACGATCTCGCATAGTACGGGATAGAAATGGAAGAGATGTGCCTTGGTCGATCGCTTTACGGCATCGGCGATGAGTTCAGATGCCTTCAACGTGGTATCGATGCCTGCGCTGCTGTAAGTATTGGGTAAGAATGCTATCATCTTGGGTACTTACTAGGCTGTTCCGAGCTGTACTCGGACGGAGAATCAGAGAGTGCGGCCCAAAGCGTGCCAGGCCATAGCCGAAGTCCGAGCATTTTGCGGAGTACATATAGAAGTTCCTCCTCGCGAGCTCTGCAGATGTGACATTAGCTTGTATTTTTATGATCGCGAGGGGTGTTTTACCTTGAGAAGGGCAGATTCCCGCGCAACGACTCATCAGCCACAAAGCTGACTAGTGTCGATTTACATCGGTTAAGCAACGAGGGAAGGGCCACAGTTGCTACTCTCCGACGCGAGGTGACTTGATCTATGGGAAATGCGATGACAGATGAGGGTTTTTAAAGTCCGAGCCACACATCGTGACATACCTTTGGTGGTGTCTGAGCAGATCAAAACCAGTAGATCGAAGCACCAATAGGAGAAACGTTCCCGAGGTTGGAATCGCCCAACCTCGTTCGAGCCATATTCTCCGAGAGCGCCGAATTTGTCAAACTCGAACGAGGGTTCCGGGAGTTTGTTGCCTGGGGAGATGGGAGATGGGGGTCGATAGTCATCTGTCTCTCGTATCCGACTCCCTTGTTGAAGGACTCTGGCGAGCTGGGCGATGATGTAGTCAGGTACACGAGAATCCCCAAGGTGAGGCACGACGTCGATTTCTAGAGAAGCGACCAGTGCAAGGTCAAAGCTCTCCTCCGTCTCTTGGATATCTAATGGGAATGCTTCAGCCGCAGAACTACGCTAATGGTCAGCATAGAGATGTATTGAGTACGAGATATTTCACTTACCAGTCTGCGAGAATGCCACCTCGGAACGTATCCACTATTTGTCGCCAAATGCTTTCCACCCTCGACTCAAGAATCTCTGAGTGCAATCGCAGTCGTGAGATGCTGCTAGCATTAGGTCTGTGAAATAAATACATACGATCGCCCAATTGCTGAATCTGTGTCCCACACTCCTTCACAATCCTGAGGAAACTCGTTGTGGCAGTTTTCCACAGCGGCAAGTCCTTCCCAAATTTAGAAGGAGCCGGACATTCATATTTCAATTTGATTGGGATTGAATAGGCCTGCAGACCTTTCAATGAAGTCTTCTCGCTAGACAAGAAATACACGTACAGAGAAGATAGCTTCGACTGTTCCGTCATTATATACTGTAGCTTGATCCTTGAAGCGCAAGAAAAGGTCAACCAATTGAGGCATGGTTTTTTTAGATAGGCCGATGTAAGTAACACGCTTCTGGGAACCGCGGTCCTGTTTTGGAGCATGCGAGTCTTTGGGAATCCCACCGTGCGTCAAGCTATTGGGCACGTCAAAGCCCGCCAGGAATGGTAAAGTTGCATGCTCAGATAGGTCACGTAATACCAAAGAAGGAGCACCTGTAGTAGATAAGTCAATGCTATCGATAGCTTCTACAACCACACTCTGTTGATGATGTCAAATTGGGAAAGCGATCAGTACCAGGAGAATATGTACCTGCACAGGGCTCAGAGCATCGACATCTGGGCGGAAATCTGGTGAATCTGAGTACGTCAAAACACCTACAAGGGCGGTCAGCATACTCAAAACAGTACAGGAGTTGATCAGAACCTTTGAGTATAGCCATCAAGCGTGTCAGCCGCTCCAAGGGCCATTCTACGTTGCGAAGACTGCGACCAACGGAACGGATGCTGCGAATGACATCTACCAAGGTCACGAGGCTTTCCTGCGTGAACGGTCTATATGACATCGAAACTGTCCGGCTGTCAAGGACGGCCTGACCCATAATGTCACACGCCTGCCATACAACTTCCAGCGCATCCAGCGTCTTGTCAATTAGAGCCGGATCAGTGGTTGCCAAAGCATTCACTGCTTTATCTAAACAGCGAAGGGCAGGAGGGCTGATATTTCGAACATCGTTTAGCCAGGAGCTAGAGATGTGTCCTACGAAGATTTCCCAAGCTTGCTGGAATGACTCCAGGTGCATGATCTTGCTAGTAAGGAAATCATTGAAGATAGATCCGATTGATTGCAATGCAAGAATCTTTGACTCGTCCCATTGCGGGTCGACAGCTGATTCTGCACCTTCTGCCGAGGGTGAACTAGAGTGGCGTAGCGAGGAAGAAATTGAATCTAACAGGGGGAATGTAACCTTCCATATACACTCCTCCCACGTATCCGAGCTTAGAGTGGCACCGTACAATTGGAGGGTTCGAAACAGCGTCTGTATGGCACCCATACGGACCTCGGGACGTCCATCTGTACACAGACCCAAGATTTCCAAAAGGAGGAACATCCAGAGAGAGCTAAACTCCGGCTCCTTCTCCGCGTCCTTTCGTTTCGCCTGTATTGAGTCCGACACTCCCCAGAGCAAACTTTCGGCAGCGGTGAGCGCAATATTGGTGTCGGCCTGCCTGCCGAATTGGCCAAGCGTCGTGATACATAGCCGCAAATGTTCAGGAGATAGTTGAGATAGAGAGTCGCATACTAATGTAAGCGACTGGAAGGCAATCTTCACAAGCGAGGTATAGCTTTTCTCGGTGACATATCCAAGAGGAGGTGGTTTGCGAGATGCAACCCCCAAGTCTGATGGCGATGAGGATGGGTCGATTAACGAGGAGGCAGGTTTGCATACACTTCCGAGCATCTCAAAGATCGTCTCCCAGCCTACTACTATAGTATGCCCGGATGCCTGCAGAATCTGATGCAGGGTCTCCAGTCCCATTCGCCTTAGTTCAACCGTCGTTGCGTTATTTCCTGCATAAGTGTCGAGGATGACTTGCTGAGCTAGGACGTCTAATACACGTCGCTGTACCTTGGGTTGGAGTTCGCCTGTTGTCGATAGATTGCGAGGAACTACCGTGAGTATATCGTCCAATATACGGCCTGCCTGTATCCGAATCGTCGTGGGTGCAAGAGTGTGTTTAATAACCGATAACAGATGCGTCGTGATTATGTCCCATGCAACCTCCGGATCCCTGTAGATAAGACGATGGATATTGAGCTTGGCTACCCCACCCAATTTGGTGATTCCGAAATCTCCCGATCGCTATGGATGGACGTTAGGACAGGGTCGATGATCACATAATGATTTCACTTACAAGTGTCCGTGCTAAGTGAATACCGCTCACTCTCCTTCGATGGGCCGGATCGACCGGTAAACTCAAACTGGGACTGGTGGGTAATTCATCCACAAGCTTCAATTCTATAGCAGAATCGCTATCCTCAGATTGCATGCCAACCATGACGGCACTAAGCTTGCAAAGTGAGGCAATGAAATCATGGAAGGCGCGGTCATCCATGTTCTTGGAGGCATCGAACAACCGCTGGATAGAATGCTGAAGGCTGTCTACATCCAGATCAATCAATAGGGGATGGCGCGCAGATTGCTGCTGGGGAGAAGAGTTTCCAGGTTGACCTCCAACTGGCACATTACCAGCCGAAACCGAGCGATTGATCGCTGTTACACCAGTGCCAGGTCCTATCGTATTTCTCTTCCCCTGAGCCTTCGCACCTTTCGTCGTCAAGACATAGTCGGCATTTTGAAGAGCCTCAAGGATGTTAAACCAGCTCTCGCCCAGGCTCCCGGCAAGGAAGAGCGAGGAGGCGACGAACACTTTCAAGCACGCCATATTCCTCTCGGACAAAGTAGGGGCCTGTGCAGGGGACGTGAGACCAAGATTGTCTGATAATATGCCAGGCGTGCGAGGAGTTGGTGGCTCAACGTAAGTGTCGAGACTAGAGACTACACGACTGGGAATCGCAAACTTCGCCAGGCTCGTGAAGAAGGCATCCCGTGGCGTAACGAGACCGAGCATTCCAGATACGTTAGTCATCGCCTGGTAGCTCGCCAAAACGTCCACGAACAAGTCATCTGAAAGGTTGGTAGATACGACGAACGAAAGCGCCGCCAACAACGCCGGCCAGCCGTTCTCCACCATGTCATGTACAAGTTGGAGCTGTTTAGTCGCAGGGTCGTCCGGAGGTAGCGAAGATAGATCGAGAGCAGGCGGAGCACGTACGACGGGCTCACCAGCATTCCTTGGACGCTGAACGACTAAGGAGTTGAAGAGGGGTCCTACGAAAGCTGCAAAGCCTTCGCATAATGATACTAGGCATTGGACACCCAAAAGGTAGACGTAGGGCTCCGGTATCGGCGGTGAGTCAGCTTTATCCAATTGATCAATGCTACAGTGGCAGTTTCAGCACCCAAGTCAACTGCCAAAAACACCAACGTACCATTGCAGCTTCATCACTGACCCTTGCAGGCTCAGACCAGCTTCAGGCCCCATCATACCCACAACATTGGACATTGTAGCACTTGCTGCATTGGCAACCATTCCCGCCACTCCGCCCACGTCCAATCCATAACCCGCTGCTCCGTCTGAGCTACTGCTATGAGAGGGGACGCCTACGCCCAGCATTTGTGAACTGACTCCCAGAACCGCCGGCTTTTCCGTGATGAGCCGCTTCAGAGCCGTGATAAGCGATGTGAAAACTTTCGAGCCAGATTCCTCAGCATCATACCGAGCCCAGACGTTGCGCATGAGCTCTGCATCGCTGCATAGTCTGGTCGTAGAATGAATAATGAAGATGGGGTTGCGAAACAACGATAAACACATACCCTCGCATGATTTCCATGGCAAGGACCCGCATCCATTGTGGTCGCGCACCGTGGCCCAGGTGAAAGCTCTCTGAGGATTGTGCAGGTGTGGCAGCTTCCATATCTGCACCCACGATCTTGATGAGCAGCATTAAAAACACTTCCGCCTCAGTGTTCAGCTCCGAAGAGAACTGTTTCAAGAGCAAAAATACGACGCGCGTAGAGCGCAAGGTCAGGGGGAAGCTCGGACGGTCGGACAAAGCCTTGAGAAGCAACGGGCACAGATGATGCTGGAGTAAGAGGAGCAATTCTTCATGCTGGAAAGCTAGCTTTCAGCAGCAGTGGAAAGACGACATTGATGGGACAAATACCTTCCGGAAGAGCTCATGGTAGTTGGTTAACACGCTCTCGATAAGCTCCAAAGCGAACGTCTTGCGCAGTGTTTCTAGCTTCAGAAATGTGGGTTTTTCCGAGTTCGCTAGCAGACATAGGTCCTCAAAAACTGAAAACGCATCTTTAGCGGAAGGTCCGAGCGCTTTGGTAGAGCCATTTGGAAGCGTCGTTTTGGAGAAATCTGAGCGTGGCAAATCATCTCGTTTATCCTCATCTACCACCTTGTCTACCACGAACATGACCAATTGCCGCAGCGTCGCCGCCGCAGTCGAAGATACAACAGCAATGCGAGACTCTTGCAGTCTAAAGCAAAGAAGCAGTGCCTTTGAAAATGTCCTATATCAAGATCCTGGATGTATGCATAGGGTCCAAACATACGGACCTCGCCAAGTAGCTCCCCATGGACGGCCGGAAAATTAGTAATCAGCGAAAGGAGGGTCTGAAGTATTCGCAGCTGGATGTCCACCCCCTGGTTAATGGAGTCGCTCATGGTGTTGATGATGATTGGCACAGCGGACTGGGGGACAGCTTTGAGTGAGATGAGACGTTGCAACGACCCGAGTGATATCGCAACGACTTTTGCATTTTTAGTAGCGCAACCCATAAAAACTGGCCTAAGAAGGTCTTCAGACTGTGGACCATCTAAATGTTACATTAACTATTAAACCGAAAGGCGTGTTCCACTATCAACTAATAACGCACCTGAGGCCAAATGCACCGTTGCCTGCTCTGGAGAAGACCTCAAAATTGCCAACGATTTTTCTGCAGCCTTACATCACGTTAGCGGTAGTTTATATGCTAGTCTGTGGAATTCAAAACCTCTCGAACATCCGGATGCTTCCGTCTGGTCTCGCTAGCTAATGACTGAAAGGAGTAAGCTAAGACGGCATGACATCAAAAATTACGCACCTGCAGTTCCGTTACGAGGAAAGCGAGTGAGCTCATCGTGATTTTGCTCTTAAAAGCTTTGGGTACTGTGCATCAATATAAGCGTCGTCACTGTGCAGTGTCTAGTCCGATGTCTCCGCGCGGGGAATACACCACAAATCCAGCTGGTGTAATGCGGGTTTGAATTCAAGATTGCGCACAGAGAGTGCAAGACACAGAAGCCGGCAGAATTCAAGGCAAGGGGGAAGAAATAGCGGCCTGTAGCTCTAGAAGGACGTGCAGTTGGTGAAGGCCGTGACTGTAGAGCTTGAATGGAAGTAGGCGCTGATTATTCGCTACCACGTGGCTAGTGCAATAGGGTTAGGGTCGACGCCGAGCGCTGGCCAGCGTAATTGCCCCGCCATGGGCCGAAACTGACCGAAAAAGGTGCTTTGGCATGCTAAGCGGCCGGAAGGCCCGGTCGTAAACTCCTGCAGGCTCACGCATGGAAAATATCGACTTTGGTTCAAACGACGCTCTACAGCCTGAAAGCTCACAAAATGCAACCAGCAGAAGAGGCCTTACTCTTGTTCTTCCTCCCCTCAGCGCTGTAAAAGCCTTGAAAGGCAAGAAGAAAGGTTACAGGGGTGTAGGCTTCCAAGATGCTGGTGTGCAGAAGACACCCAGACCAACTAAACTGAAACCACTGAAGGAGGTGTTGACGAAGCTTATCATTCAAATTAAAAAGTGTGTATCGAGTTTTTCTCAAAAAGCTGCGAGCGGCCTGACAATTTGCCGTGCAGGAAGGACGACTATGCATTCTTCCTCACCCCTGTCGACCCCTCACAAGTGCCTGGTTATTCAGATGTTATCAAACGGCCTATGGACTTTGGATCAATGACTGTGAAGGTGCAGAAGGGGAAATATCGTTCTCTTGAAGAGTTCGCAGTGCGTTGATTTTACTCGGACGTGGCTACCTACCCATCCGCTATTTATCCCCAGACGGATGTACGGCTCGTAACGACAAACGCGAAACTATTCAATCCGCCGGGGACCATATATCACAGTGAAGCGGAACGAATTGAAACGTACGCAATAGATCATATCAACAAAGCCGCTGCAAATGTCATCGAATACGAAACCGACTGGAACATTGATATCGAACATGACGATAATGGACTAGCTAGACCTGATGACGATGACGAACGGAGTCGCGATGCTGGCACGCCAATGGACGTTGACGGTAGTACGCGCGGCAGATCGCCTTCTGTCGCGTCCACTCAGACACCTCTTAACGGACACTTGCCCCGCAGGGGTGGTAAAGGTTCTTCAAAGAAACAGCCTGGAATGCTGTCCGAAAGCTTGGAGCCTGGCGGACATCTTCCAGGATACAAAGATGGCGTCGGTTTATTCCCCTCTGACTCTAACTGGGCAGCCCTTATGCTCTCTCTCAAGTTAAAGGGTATGATATTACACAGTCCATTCGATTTGGGTTCTCATATCTCTTCAAGGCAAGCGTTATCGGACAAAGAAAGAGAGAATTCGCATGGAGAAGGGTGGTCCACCGTACAGTGCGGATGGCAGTCTCGCCTATACCGAAAGTCTGTACTTTTCATAACCCTGGAAATTCCTATATCGAATGACGTTGATCTTGCATAGTGGAAGATCCGTTTTCAGTACTTTCCGTATATCTATCTGATCCACCTTCTAAGCCCGCAGTCACATCCTTGTATCGTTGCTCCGATGCTGACTTCCCGGGTCCTGTCAATTTGCCTCTGGATCGCCCATTACCACAAACTCCTTCCTCAATCCTCACAAAGCGTGATCCGAGCCGCTTAAAAACAAAACGACGACATTGGAACATCATCCGGAATGCTCCTACACGACGCGGAAAGGACAGGGATATAGATGAGGAGGATATACCATCTTGGAAGGTTCCACGTGAACCCCACGCAGTAGACTATGGCGCATTTGCTACACTATCTGGACAGCTAGCGCTGGAATATCGCCTGCAAGATGTGGGGAAAGATCTGGGTTCAGAGCCTCAGACATTCGGAGCGATAAGACGTTACCTGGAACATGCAATCACTTGGAGGCACCCTTCTTACGGCGATGATGACATGGATTTATCAGATCAGGGTTATTGGGTAAGAAGAGGGCGACAGGCGGAGGACTACTTGAGAGATGTGGTCTACGGCGGTGTTGATGGGCTGGCTTACGTTCGCAGTGTAGCGGAATTTACCAGCCCTCCCCAAGCACAGGTAAGCCCGCGAATTGCCATTCTTTTATCCTTAGTTAGTCCTACGATTGAATTGACACATTCTCAGGAGAGTCTGAGAAAGCCGTCGGCCAGTACAGTTCTCGGCAAACCTCTTGCTCATTACGTGGAAGAAATCATTATAGATCCATTGACCGACGGCCGTCATTGCATTCTTCGGGAAACAGCTAGATGGCTCTACAATCCGCACGCCGCCGTTTCTCCAACCACCTCTTCACAGCTCGACTTCTCTTTACATCGCTTACCCAGTGCTGCCCGTCATCTCGTTGAGCTCCGTAAAATCGCAACCCATCAACTTGATATGGCCGCTTTGATCCATGCTCCCGAGGAGTTGTTCCTTGCGGACAACGAGTGGGCTGGGAAAGCATGGGCTGAGCAGGAACGGAGGCGGATCGAGGCGGAGCAGGAACGCGCATTGGCCGAAGCATCCACGAAAAATGCGATGCAGTACCTCGCCGCTGCCGTCCAGTCTCACGAAGAAGCACAGGCTGGGGAAGGAGCGCAGAAGGAGACGAGAGGGATGCTACGATACGCTCTGGAGCATTCTGCAAATCTCCTAGCAGAGCTTACCAGGAAAGACAACTTAAAGGACATCGTTATGACAGATGTGAAGAACGAAAGCAATGCCGGTTCAAGTTCAGAAGATCCTGTGTTGAGGGAGTTGAGGCTGAACCTGTTGGCTCTGGCCAAGAGGGCGCCATTGGATAAGATCGCAAGGTTGCCTGCGGACTTGGTACCGGAACCGATTCGTCACATAGTACCTACCATAGAATCTACCTAGAGCTGATAGTACTTAATGAATACAACCAAACGGAATTAATCGTGGACTCCACGCGATATATCTTCTCATAGGAGCGGAACCATCATCCCAGTTGAAGTTCGCTGAGAAGTATCCGGGGTCCTGTCTCCCTTCCCCTTAGAAAAAACCGTCACTCTGACTGCCTCCCGAAGTTCTGCAGCGTAAACATAGCGTATTGAAGCGTAATGAAGGGCAGCCAGCTAGACAGCGAAACTTGTCAATGAAGGACCTCGCCATGTTCGGTTTGGTCTGTTTTGGATTTGCCAGGCAAATCTGCGCGCCGTCAGGACTCAGGGGCCTCTGAATCCGACAGTGCTTGCAGGAAGAATCGACAGGATTATTTTCCGTTGCAAGTCTGTTCGAACGGCCACCGTTCTCATCTGCCTACGTGCGGTGAGTGGTAGACACCTCCGATTTTTGTGTGCTCATTATCCGTCTCTTAGCTAGACTTCTACCCACAAATGTCTGTGGAACCCGATATTAAGATAGCTTCAACTCCATTCGACGACGAAACTGCCGACCTTATTTTGCGCACCATCGACAACGTTGACTTTTATGTCCACAAGTTCATCTTGTCAAAGGCTTCCCCCGTCTTCGCGGAGATGTTGGCCTTTCCTCATCCTCCCCCAGGAGCTCAGGGTGTAGATGCGGGGGATTACTGCAACTCGATACCCGTCGTCAAAATTCAAGAACGGAGCAATGAAATGGACAATCTACTCCGCTGCTGGTATCCAAACTGCGTTCCTACGCTGGACGAAATCAGCGCCATCGTCCCTTGTATCTCATTACAGATAAATACCAGTGCGATGGGATTGTGCGGACGCCCTGGGACGATTTGCCGAGACTGATCCTCTCAGAGTCTACGCGATCGCCTGTCGATTCGGGTTTGAAACCCAAGCAAGACAAGCTGCAAAGTGCTCGCTGTTGTTTTCTTTTTTCAGCTTAAGCTTAACCTCGGGCGCGATTGGCGAAGAACTGGAACTCATCACCGGCGCGGAGTTACAGCGGTTCTGGCGTTATCGCAGCGATTGCCTTTCAGCTGTCAGTTGCCTGACTCAGGCTAGCTATTGGACAGACAGCTGGAAAAGAGAATGTTTACCGCTGTGGCGCTCTAGTATCGCAGCTGATTGTCAGTGTGGTACCAACGACAGACGATTTGAGGGGGTGATGACGCGGTATGATCCAGAGCAGGATGGAAATATTGAAGAACCAACCATGTATTATGTCACGAATTGGTTCGTTCGGTACCTGCAAGATATACAAGATGGTCTTGATGGGTTTTACAAAGTCTTATCTAGAGACCTGACTCGGGCTTGCACCGATGCCGCGAATCGAGCTGCTACAACAGCGAACGCATGTCCGGTGTGCAGAGATGAGTTCTTTTCTGGGTTCTCCCATTTTTTTGCATCCTTCACCGCGGAGGCCGGGGTGGAAATTGCAATGGTGCGGCACGGCTAGCTACTCTATCTTTGTTTTTTGTCGCTTGCTTATATGTCACTTTTTCAGGTGGACCTGGTCTTCAAGCCCCGATGAACGAGATAGAGATGCAAAACAGTCCAGCGTACCTTGGAGCATACAGGTATGATAGCCTGATTTGACGGATCTGACCTTGGCTTATGTATCGCTTCAATAGGCTCAGAAAGCCTGACATGCTCTCTTATGATTCTGGATGGGTTCCTTTTCCAGGACATTGCGCAGCTGTGTCAATACCGTCGTCAGGCTGTATATGTGATTTATGAAGGGTTAGGAAGACTACCATCGGTTAGCAGGTATTAATAGGTCCGACATCCGACGGCGTTGAACGTAGCGGCATGTCGTGGAAAACCTTTGAATCAATTGTTAGGGGTGCTTCAACGCTGTCGTGGTTTTATCTTCACCGGGTAGTAAGCAACTTAGTTTCTTGCTGGGATCCGAGTGACTGCAGACCAATTGCCTCCCGAACCTTTCGTAGCTGAGCCATAGGTATCTAGCACCGTTTTCTAACCGGAGTAATAAACCATGAGTAGAGTCGTCTTTACTAGATGCTGACCATGGTCACAGTGCCTGGGATGATCAGGTGGCAATACATCATGTATGGTATAACCATGTTGGATTTACATGAGGCTATATATTGTTGAAATATCGGCTGGCAAACTTAGTTTGAATATTGAATACTATTGAATACTAGTAGGGAGTCTCAGCGCTTATTGAAGTTTTACTACCAAGTCATTTTTATCAATCTTAGGGTTGGACCTGTACCAATGTCTCTGCAACCCGAAATCGAAATTCGGACGGCCTCTTCACCTTTCGACGACCCAACGGCGGACATTATCCTGCGTACCTCGAACAATGTCGATTTTCACGTGCACAAGCTGATTTTATCCAAGGCGTCGTCCCTCGTTTTCGAAGGATTGCTGGCATTTCCTCATCCTCCACTGGGGTCGCTAGGAGTGCACGCAGGAGACTATAAAAGCGGAATACCAGTCGCTAGCGTCCAAGATGACAGCGCGGCCATGGACAACCTGCTCCGGTGCTGGTACCCAAACTGTGCCCCTGCACTCGAAAAAATCGAAGACGTCGTCGCCTTGTACATCATCGCCGATAAGTATCAGTGCGAAGCTGTCCTTCATCGAAGTGCCGAGGCTTTAGGACGGTTTGCAGAGAAGGAGCCTCTGAAAGTCTACGCAATAGCTTGTCGATTCGGCCTCGAACGCGAAGCAAGGTTGGCGGCCAAGTGCTCTCTGTCACATTCATTCCACGACCTCAACTTGTTCGCCAAGTCCACCATGACAGAAGATTTGGAGCGGATCAGTGCTTTAGAGTTGCAGAGGTTCTGGTGCTATCACAACGACTGCCAAAGTGTCGCTTTCTCCTTGACAAACGTCGATGAGTGCCATCGCATGTGGTCAAACGAGTGGTCCCCGATGTGGCGTGCCGAACCGGACAAGGATTGCCATTGTCCTCATGGACCTGTTTGCGAGGGCTGGAGAGTGAGTTGGAACGATGTAACCGAGGATGTGAAAGAGGAGCATATGCACTACTTCTTCACCGGCTGGTTCGACCAATACCTAGAAGACGTCCGTGAGAGTATCGGTAGTAGTCGAAGCACTGTGTTTAAAAATTTGAACGCCAAGGAAGCAAGGGATCGAGCTGCAGCAAGTGCTGCTTCGTGTCCGGCGTGTCAAGTAGATCTCTTCTCCTCATTCTCGCAATTTACCTCCTCATTCGTGAAAAAAGTTGAGGATGAGATATCCAAGGTAAGCTTAACTGTTGTCTTCCTGCCGCGTAGTTCGCTCATCTGTAACATCTATAGGTGAGATTGCGATTTGAACCTCGGTAAGCACTGGCAAGGTGGTCTCACAAGCTGCAAAGGGTGAGTGCGCCCTTCGCTCGGGCGTTCCCACAATTGATTTGCCCAATGCAGTGCTCAGGCAAGGTGACTTTCGGCCTTCCGATTTACCGAATATAGCACGATGTTCTAGGAAACCAAAATCCAGATGTCCACCGGAAAATACGGAGGTTGACAGCAATCAATCGCATGGACGGACATATCACTTTTACGGCTTGGTGTAGATTTTGCATATGGAGAAAGACGAAGAACGGAGATGCGATAGCCCTCTGGAGCAAGAACTGAACCGAAGTTATGGTGGGCTCTGGCTTGTCGTCCTCCGCCCGAAGGCTATATCTTGTGCAGACCTGTGCTGCACATCTTCTTTGTTTTCTTGAATTCTTCCTGCTCGCTTGCTTTTTCAGTCTACGCCCCTGTCTATAGCTTAGAATATTTTGCTCATGGCGAATGTTAAATCCGTCGCAGTCGAGATATGCCAGGTGAAGAATAGAATAGCATTCCGCACTGTCGTACTGGTGTAAAGCGGGGGCCTTCATAGCGCGCCCGCCGCGCGCCGAGACGGCGACCTCGCTCAAATCTTGACCTACACAACCACTTCAATCACCTTCGTAGTCTCCCGACGCAGTGCATGCCAGCGGCCTTACTACATTCAACCGTGCCCTTGAGTGGGCTGCAGCGCTGCCACTGTCACCAAAGTTGGAGCACTCACCGCAGGGACGACCTGCCTCGGGTCCAATCCTGACCATCTTCCCCTCTTTTGCCGGTGATCCAAGGGTGTAGTCTGAGCATCAGCCCAAACGCCTCGACGTAAGCATTCAGGACTTCCAGCCGTGACCGGACTCCCACACCGCAATCATACATATCAAAGCCGGAGACGGCGAGGCGGTGCAAGTTTTATTGTACTCTCCTGGCGCCTCGACTTGGATACAAATCCCCTTGGCCACTTCCCCAGATTGCCACTCCTATAACACTTTATAACACTTAACTGGAGGTCTGTTTTCGACACACAAAGTCCTTTGCAAGCCCCGAGTTAGTGTATGAAGACCCATGCAAGAACACAACGAAGTCCCTCTCAATCGCAGCCTGCTCCTCTCAGCGCTCCACGACCTCTCTGCTCGTCTTTTCCAGAGTTTTGGTGCGGCTGTGCACCTCGTCGTACACGGCGGCGCTGTGATGGTGCTTCACCAAAGCCTATCTTCGTACAGAAGAGACACACGAGACGTCGACTATTGCCATCGGTCCTTCATCAGCGAGTGGGAGCAACGTCGTGGGGTGCTGGATGCAGGGAACCGGCTGCACAGCTGCATCGCGGCTACAGCGCATACGTTTAGGCTGGGCGCAGACTGGATGAACGCACATGCAGATGTGGCACTGCCTATGGCTCTCGAGTGAGTCGGCACCTTCTCTCTGCCGTGCTCCGATTTCTCATTTACCATTCATTCATCTACGACAGCAAACGCGGGAAGTTGATTGACCCCATATACAACGACGCGATGACCCAGGAGAACGTGGCGATGAACACGGTGTTCAGTTCGGTGGGCTTAGTGTTGATCGGCGTGACCTGGTCGTGGGCCGTCGCACTGAAGTTGGTGCGATATCAGAAAGACGACCCGTCGGATATCGCGGCTATCCTCTCTCTCGGATACAAGATGAAGGGTCTGCAGTGGACGCGACAGGTGCTCGAAGACTGGCTGCTGGGTATGTGTAGCCCGATGGGCTACACCTCCTATCCGCCGCAGGAGATCCAGAAAACGAGGGACAAGATGCGGGATGCGGTAGCTCGCGCCCAAACGCTGTTATCGCGTTCTGCGTATGTGGCACCTCAGACGCAGGCCGCGGTGCAAGTGCCTGTCATCCCCCCTCAGTCGATGCTGGCGTCAATGGGCTCCTCCACGGCTCCTCACCATTTGTCGAACGAGTCTCTGCGAGACCAGTTCGACCATGATCAGGGTCAATCGTCCCGCGCCCGCTCCAGATCCCGATCCCGTGTACATTCCACCTCAGGAGGACCCTTTCTCCCTACCCTACCTCCGTCTATGCCCGTTCCGTCTATGATAATGCCGTCCTCGAGAGCATCATCAAGGCCTCCTTCTGCCTCTTTCTATGCCGGAGATCACTCAACAGCATCTCGCAGCCGCTCGCATTCACGCCCGACTTCTCGTTTAGTCCCCGCTATGCATCCCTCTATACCCCCTTTACCTCAAATGCCGTCTTTCGTCATGCCACCCTCTAATGTATCGTCACGACATTCCTCCGTTACTTCCATGTATTTCGCTCAGCACCAAGCGCCCGCGCATTCGTCACATCGGAAGTCTGCGTCAGTATCTCCAACTCCCATTCCAGTGCAATCAATACCTCCTGGATTTGTGCCCACAACTTTCCGTCAAATGGCGCCTGCAAGACAGCCGATGGCCGTGTATTGATGCGACGGCCATTGCAGGAACTTTGGCCGTCCGCGCTTTTTGCAATTTGCTCTTTCTGCATGCTTTACGTATCTGTGCTCTTCGTTCCTTCTTCTCTCCTCAAATTCCATGTGTTTCTGATTCACTGCATGCTCTCCCACCACAGGAAGTGCTCGAACGTTTGTATTATTACTATTTTATTCCTGCTCATTGCTCTGTGTCCGGACATCGTGAATACCATAGATCTACGTACGGACTCTGCTGTTCGGAGTATGTATATCCCACGGATTCCGTAGTTTTAACGTCCAACGCTCGCTCCCCTTTAATCCCTTGGAATTATGCGCTTGCTCCTTTCAAGAGACGTTTCATGACTGCCACGATTGGATCTCCCTCCACAATTGCTTACTTAGTAGTACCTTAATGACCGATGCTGTTTCCTACGACTTAATATATCATGATGCACAGCTCTCTATATAAGCTCGCCACTTAATATTGCCACCCGTACACGCCTTTGTCGCGAGGCTGCAGCTTGTCTTTCATTTACGCCCTCACGCCTCGTGTAATCCGGTGGGTGTGCGGCTCTTATTCTGACAGCATCCAGATTTACTCATGTAATTTTATTAGGTACGGCACTGCAGACGCACGTGTAAGATTTCAACTAGTACGTACTACTGAGTCTGTCCACCTCCTTGCGGGATTTCCAGCTTTCTCGTCATGTTGACTAGAAACCAGGCCTCAGGGGCCGCAGATCCGCAGCAGGGAGATAAGTGAACCCTGTCTTCCAAAGGGTTCAATTCAAGTTCAGGGTCTCGCTGTTATGGTAAATCGCCGTCCAAGCCACAACAATGGAGCCGCCGCCTGAGGATTGATGATCTTCCCTTACCGTGGGCGAGTAACATGGGATGATATTAGGTTAGGGTCCATCCGGGTCAGGAGCACTAGCAACACAGCCTTCAAGACTTCAAGAAAAGCCTATATTCGTCCCTGGGAGGTCACGAGTCTTCACGAGTGCTAGATAATCGATAGATTCACCTTGCAAGGCGAACACATGTTTGATCAGAGCCTTGTGCACTTGCAGAAGAGTAACGTTCGGACTCTTCCGTCTGTACTAAAATGCAACAAAAGGATAGTGAATCCAGCGGTCTTTGAGAGAAAATGATGTACAGTCCGAGTGGAAGGATGTGCATAGGTATATTGTCCCCAATATTGAACTATGCTTGGGACAGCCTCGTTCTACTAGTACCCGCAATGACGATAACATTGATTAGCGTTTTGCCGACACGGAAAGAAGGCACTACTGGCACCACATAATTATAGTGTCGAAGCTTGCGCTAGCTTGCGCTTGAACTTGAATTTGGAGCTGTCGATCTAGGTCCACGGTATGGCAAAAAATCAGTGTTTTCGATCAAGCACAGAAAGCCCATCGACTTGATAGGTAACGCACCAGGTCTATGCTTTGCTGCATAGCGAGGGTTAAACCCTCCGCGAATATGCGAAGTTCGCGTCTACCCCCCGAAGAACATTCGGAACATTTAGCGACCTTCGGCAGAGCTCTGCGCAGGGCATACTCTACATTCGTAGATAGTTCTTGCCCCAACAAGCAAAAGCGGGCCCTGACCGCAGTCTTGACATCATCTAGAAATTCGCACAACCAAACCTTGGGGAAAAGCTAAGCAACAAACCATGGCAGTATGTATCAGTGTTACTACACCTGTTAGATCTGGAGGGCGTACCTACATCGATACGATTGTTTTCTGAGACAAAAACGGGTACCTTGACTTGTTTGCATCGGCATACACTGATCCCCTTGATCCATAACGGAGCCCATGGTCTCTTCCACTTTCCAAGCCACAAATCAATGGCTGCTTGTCGGATTACAGCGATTTCGCATTTCTGCCGGTAAGCCCACAGCCTTTGAAACATCCTTGCGTCAACTTTAGTCAATTCGGGGATCGACATGGACAATATGTCTGCCATGGAGTTCGTAAGCAGGCACTTGGCAACAAAAAGCATGAGGTCCTCGAAACCCCATTGATACGCAACAACAAAGATGCGGAATTTGGAGTGGTCAGGATGGGATGCTGACACAAAATTCTTGAGAGCAGACATGCACCATGTCTGAGCAACCTCTATCTCGTACTTCTTCCCTGCAGCAAGAATATCGATGATAGCGTCGATATCGTCGCTAGACGCCTCGGGATTATCGACTGGGTAGCAGAGTCTGAGTAATGTGTCCATCGTCCCAGAACTCTCTGTGACATTTAAGATGGGTGTTCCTTCATTGTAGTCAGATGGGCTGTCTGTCTCCGACGGTAGGTTCACGGCAACGCTGAACATATCGGCGAAGACGGGCGACGCGACAGCCAGCACGGCTTTGACTACGTGAAATTGTGTGCGGTCCGAAGTGCGCACCACGAGATCAGCTGCTGGATTGTTGAAAGGGGCGGAGGCGGTCACAATTTTGCGAAGAGAAGATTTGTTCTCTGTGGCCATCTCGACGGAGAGGATAACAGCAGGGGTAAGGATAACAGCGATGGGAGGCAACAGCGAGAGGGGCGGAGGAGAATGACAGCGGGGTGGGAAGATAACAGCGAGGGGGGAAATAACAACGACGGAGGATGATAACGGCCAGGAACGTTGTGGGGTCGTTTGTAGCCAACGGATGGACGGCAGACAGTTAAGTATGATACGGAAGTATCAGAGCATGCTGCGGTTAACTTCTCATACTTGGAAATGGCAGTGTGAACTCCTGTATCGTCAGACCATATAACTAAGTTGACGCCACAAACAGAGCACGGGATAGATAGTCTTGCAGGCCATATAAATCCAATTTGTGATAGGCCGCAGAAACGCAATCGTCCTCCTATAACAGAAGGGTCATCTAGAATCGTAATGGAAGAGAAGGGGTTTTAGCAAGACAAGCAAAAAGAGCGCATTCTCCTTACCCTATAATGCACCTCGGCTACTATTTTCTTTGATCTCTTCGGAGAGTTTGATCGCAAAGGCGGTGATGTGCCCCAATGGCACGGCACGCCCGATGTATAGAGCACCGACGATTCGCGTACGCCCGACACATCTACCGAAAGGATGCCCCTGATAGACATCACAATCATATTAACGTAGTAGATCCAGCAGGTTTGGACGCAATATGCCCGCTGGAATAGTGTTCCCGGGAGTGTTGCACAGTTCAGCCAGATAGTACATAAAACGATGGGTGAAAAGAACTTAGGTAGAGTTGCTACAAGGATTCATCCACTGTGGCGCTGCCATATTCCTTCAATATAGATGATCAGGATGGTGTTATAGTCATACCTTGAATGAGTTGTTTCGCGACCCGCTGACGGATGAGAAGGACTCGGATCTGTTGATGTTTTGGGGCACTGGCAAAAGGCTGAGTCGTGGGTTCGAGGTACAAATGACGGTGTCGGATATTGAATTATAGAAAGGCACCAAAGCTTCCAGGGCTCTTGAAAAATGTGCGGACTGTCATCGTATGGAGGATAGTCGCGAGGTACTGCGCAAATGGCAGGAAATTAACCAGGAAAATGTGCGCCGTTAGTTCCTATATGTATGAGCACGTATGATTCATAGTTTATTTCCATGCACTGGCAACTGCCTGTAAGATTCGAATGTCATGCAAACCGTCATTTAGGTTCTCTAGAGGTAGAACACTAGAATCTTTCACGCTGGTCGAGAAGATTAATTGTATATCAAATATAGGAAGTGTCCTGGACGTGCTTGCCTTTCAATTACTGATGTCCACGACTTGAACGGGGGGAAGGCAAGTATAACGGTAAATAACTTGACTACTAGTAGTGGGATTCTGGGAAAAGCCTGCCACGCGGATGGAGATGCTCCCGCCGCACCGGCGCTTCCATAAACCGTGACAGACCAGGACAGACCGTGACCCATTGTGAATTGACGTGACGAAGCGTGACACAATGTCACAAACTCACGTCAACTTGTTGACTTCTACCACCACCACTACAGTAGTACTCGCTGGAATCTGAAGTCATATATACCTCCACTTCAAGAAGGTCCTGACCGCTCGGTGATTTCGAAACTCCCAGCTTCAAACGACAGGTTCTATCGTGTGAGAGCTTGATAATGAATTGCTGTTGATTTGACAACCCTCAATCCACGCACTGTCAATCAAGATAGCCCGAAAGTAATATAAATAAACCGATTCCCTCGACCTACAAGAGTAGCAGGGTCATTCGTGAATCGTGGACCCCATCTTATCTCGACTCGGGAATTACTGACCAATATAGATGACCCCATTTTCCAGCCGTAATGATACATTTTGAAGTGTGGAAACGAAGTGAACCAGGTAAGGATTATCAATTATAATGCGTAGCCGATCAATGACTCTACCTCCCTCGTTTTGGTCTATGACATAACTATTTCAGCTGTGTCAGTACGGATGCTTGGAATAATGCCTGAATGACCCTACGACAAGGCCCTATGTGCACATTGCTCCCAAGTCAGGAATATACCATGTGCACACCCACTTTCTTGCTCAATCCCGATCCTGCTTCATCTCTAAAATTCGATTTCCCC
>MLYV02000792.1:0-13074 GCA_001913855.2 Hermanssonia centrifuga | reverse complement strand
AGTATTACAATATAACAATGTATCCCATTGCTGTCATTTTATGATTTTGACAACTTTGGCAGCTATTGTACAATAGCACCCAAAGTATTACAATATTACAATATACCCCATGACTGTTATTTTGCAGTTTTGACAACTTTGGCAGCTATTGTACAATAGTATTACAATATTACAATTTACCCCATTGCTGTCATCTTATAGTTTTGACAACTTTGGCAGCTATTGTACAATAATACCATAAGTATTACAATATAACAATATACCCCATTGCTGTCATTTTATAGTTTTGACAATGTTGGCAGCTATTGTACAATAGTATTACAATATTACAATTTACCCCATTGCTGTCATTTTGTAGTTTTGACAGCTTTGGTAGCTATTGTATAATAGGCCTATGTCGGAAAGTTGTGCCCAGCATTGTGAGACGCTGGTTTCGTGTTTGCCTCGGACCGGTCTCGTGGATAAGTCGCGAGGATATCACGCACTTTAGGAAACAAATATATATCGGTCGTCTATTTTATTTTCTATCTTGAGACTCTGGGCTTATCGTGAGGCCTCGTGCATCTGCCGGCATCTCCCGTTCAATCGAGATGCAACATCCACTATCTGGATGCCTCGTGTTGGTGAGTCTTCCAATTGAGCTTCATCTCAACTTCCATCTCCTCCTCCTCGACATCCCTCGAGTTCCCTAGTGACCCCAGGGTGCACTGTATATATCCAAATATCTATGTAAGTCTTGAAGTTAACATGAATACCTACCTAACAAATTCTTCTTGATTAGTATTTATACACAACGAGGACTGGGAAAATCACTTGGTCTCCGATTCCTACTGAATCGTCCTCTAGCGGTCTATCCGACCGAAACAGTCCTATTGGTACATCATCGCAACCCACAAGCGTAGCGGATTCTGTCCCTCCCAAGCCCCCCTCATCTACCAACTACTAATTGGGTATCCTAGTTGTTGCCTCGTCCGTCTTGTGAATGCCCCGTTCAAAGTCCCCACCGTCTTATACACCCACTCCAGCAAAGTAGGCAAATGCCTCCTGCTACTGCCAATGATCGCCAGGTGGAATACCGGACGTGTCCGCATTGCAACCAGGAGTTCAATGTCCGAGGTTTCACCCCTCATCAGAGGGCCTGCATCAAAAAGAAGACAGCCAGTAGGCAAGAGAGAGCTCTTGCGGCACGTATGAATAGCATAGAGCGCCAAGGTAAAGTCCCATCCCATCTGTCTATGAAGTTGATATCAAACGCTGACCTACCGTAGAGCGCATTGAAAGGTTGAAGCAACAGCGCAACGCACGCTCGAGAGCCCCGACCGTCGATGGTACGTCCTCACTAACACCCAACGAGCGGTTAGGTACTCATTTCTGGCAGGCGTCCGCGTGCACAGCGGGTCTCGGAGGAGATCAGCCTCGACTCGTTCAGTTGGTGAGTCTCACCACACACATTTTATATATTTGTGTTTGATGGTTTTGGGGTTTGCCGCTGACGCTCCAGAGCCGCGACCGTCTGGTTCTGGGATTCCTATAGACGATCCTATAAATCCTCCCCTCGACGATGTCCCCGACCCTTGGGATGCCGCTGATCCCAACATTGCCTCCAGCGATCAAGCCGCGCCTATGTTGGATGACATCAGAGTTGAGTATCATCCCAAGGCGAAAGTTCCGCCAAAGGTTTTCAGCTTTGAGGATTATGGCCGAGAGCAAGATAAGCCTCCTGCCCGAGCCTTTGTCAAGGATCCATGGCTTCCAGCCTTTGAGACTCGCCTCAACTTTGAGTTTGCTGAGCTTACGCTCGAATGCGGGATGAACAAACACCAAATTGAATCGCTACTTCGCATCGTTCATCACATAAGCGATGACCCGTCGCAGTTCACGTATAAAACTTACGAAGATCTGAAAGGTTCATGGGATGTTGTAGGGGAGATGCACCCTCCAGTTCGTACCTTGCTACTTCGTGCACGCTACGCGTTGCGATTAAAGTGATATGTATACTATTGTTATTCTAGTTTGAGAAACACAGCATCAACGTACCATATAAGAACAAGGACAGCATTGTTGATGTTCACATACGAGACGTCTGGAAACTTGTTCTCCAGCAGGTCCGGGACCCATTATTAGCTCCGCACTTTAACTGGGATGCAACACGTGTGTCAAAGTGGAATGGGCAGCAGTGGGTGCGGTGGTATGAGGAGCCCTGGACGGGCAACACACTTTGGGAAGCATATGTAGGGACTTAACTTTTAACCTCCGGGCACAAGACTTTATACTGATTCAACAGTGCATATAAATATTAGGATAAACTGCCTGAAGGAGCAACTCCCTTGGCAATGTACCTGTTTGCGGACAAGACAAAACTATCATCTTTTGGCAGTCAAAAAGGATATCCGATTATATTGCGGTTGCCTCAGTTGGATATTGCTACCCGTCATGGTAAAGGGTTAGGGGCCGGTCGGGTTGTTGGCTTATTACCAATTGTAAGTAGAACTACTAGAACTACTACCCCATTACTTACAAAGTCATGGCATTGAAGATTGAGGAAAAGTCAACAAGGACAAAAACATCTGCATTTATCAACTGGAAACGGGTTGTTTGGCACAAGTCATTTTCTCAGGTTTTGAAGCATATAGAGCAGCTTACAAAGACAGGTTGGCGGGTAAAATGTGGTGATGATGTTATGCGCTGGCTTTTTCCTCTTCTGTTGATTCTTTCTGCTGATTATGAAGAACAGTATATATTCCACTATTTGCATATATAAGATATTACTGATTTATTGCACTGGCAGATGCTTTATGGCACTTATTCGTGGACTGGGAGGACTTTGTCCATGCCCTGTATGCCTTGTACCAAAGGACCAGCTGAAGTTTGTCACAGAGAAGTGGCCATTACGGGTTTCCAAGCAGGGCCAAGATATTCTCAATAACAAGTTACTTACCAAAAAGCAAAGAGAGGTGAAGCTTAAGAAATTGAGTCTTCGTCCTGTTGTTGTAAGTATATATTTACTATATTAATCAAGTTTGTATCTGATTTGCATTTAGAATGCCTTTTGGTCACTTCAAAATTCTGAAGTCCATCGTGCTATGTCCTTTGATCGTTTTCATGCATTTCAAACTGGTCTCTTTGGATACCATCTTTTCAAGGAGTTCAAAAACAGAGTTAAAGAGTGTGGGCGCAGTGGCATGGTCAAGGTTGATGCACAGTAAGGCAAAATCAATTTTGAATGATGTTGTTATTGATATTCTTAAATAGATTTGCATCTGCAGCTCGTTGGAGTGGGCTTGGCCATTTCAAAGATGTTATGCATCTAGATTTTTCAGATGGTTCAAAGTTTGGAGATATCTCCAAGGTAAATACTTTTTTTCAATTATCAACACTGCTCTATTCTCATATTGTAATCATCAGCAAATTGTCTTCTGTTCATATAATGTGCTTACAGAAGAAAAGAGCCCAAAGGGATATTGCTTGCTGAAATTGATACGCACCTATATTGAGATTGACATATATCTTAGTTTGGAAGTTCATACAGATGACACACTACAAGAGATGGAAGCATTGTTACCAATATTCCAGGAACAACTCTTGGTATGTATTATTATTTTAATTAATATGGTATATCTGATTATAGTATCATATTATTAGGAGTATGAGGCTTTATTTGAAGAGGAGAATGAGGATTCGGAGCAAGAAGAGCAGGAACAGGAACAGGAGAATGAGGATATAGATGAGAATGAGAATGAGGATGAGGATGAGGATGAGGATGAGGATGAGGATGAGGATGAGGATGAGGATGAGGATGAGGATGAGGATGAGGATGAGGATGAGGATGAGGATGAGGATGAGGATGAGAATGAGAATGAGAATGAGGATGAGAATGAGAATGAGAATGAGAATGAGAATGAGAATGAGAATGAGGATGAAAGTGAAAATGAGGATGTGGATGTGGATGTGGAGATGAATGAGAATGAGGATGAGAATATGGATGTTGATGAAGAAGAAGAAGAAAATTCCGGCAATAGAGCAAAGAAGCAGAAACTCAAATCCTGGAATTTTATCAAGATTCACTCTCATGTTCATGCTGCAGATGATATCCGAGCCAAAGGTGTCACTCGAAATTACAGCACAAAGCCGAATGAAAAGTCTCATAGTAGACTGAAAGCAGCCTACCGTAGAACAAATTTCAAAAGCATTGAAAAACAGGTGAGCTAATGCACATATTACAAAGTGTTCTGAATTTGTTATTCATAAAATACTGTGTCTACTAGATTGGGAGAATCGACCATCAGTTTCTTTGCGCAGAAGTCATTCGAGAGCGTATTGATGCCTGGGATGACTTTTGCAATGCAGCAAATGACCATGATAGGACTATGGATCCAGCATTTCTCTTTGGTCACGTTCGGCTCGGTGGAAAACTACCACAGACCTCTTTCCGACAGCTAGAAACAAGTCACAGCGGCGACACCGCCTTTACAAGATTTCATATCAAACTCACAGAATATTTCCGACAGTACGCACCCGAAGCTCTCCAGCAGTCCGAGCGTCGCACCATCAGACCCGATGATACAGTAAGTCTCCGAGTCCTCACTACATGTACATTGATTTCCATCTCACACGAGCCATGAAGTCTATAGGCTTCACCTTGCTACGGGTGGATTATTCATCCATTGTCTCATGGAAAGTCACTACCGACATCCCGCGCTGCAACCCGAAGTTCCACGGACGGCCACGATACGACGGTGTCATAGTCAACGTGGTTGGGAACATCCAGGTGTTTGCAAAACTGATATACATCTTCACATACACTGTGGGTGAAAGTCAGTATCCGTTGGCATTGGTTCAGATGCTTGACCAACCGTTGGATCAACGCCAAACGACAAGCATTCGGATCGATCGTGACCGAGGCTTCTACCGAGTACGGGCAAAACCACGCAATTCTTGCAAATTCATCCCCATCCGTTCGATCGTGCGAGGCGCTCTCCTCTTCGACGCCTTTGAGGGAGAGGGAGAGTCACTCGTAGTCGACACCGTGGATGCTGATATGTATCTTCGAGTGAAGCAGCTGTTTCTGAAGGAAATAAACGAGGAATCAGAGTAAAATAATGTAATGAAATATGACTCACCGTCCCATTTGATCTTGAAGGCGAGACTTGCTGGATAAAACCAGCCAACATGGCCAAACGATGTTGATAGGCTTTGTCACCAGTAAGCCCAACGTCCATCGCAGCTGCGGTGGCAGTCTTCTTTGGTCTCTCGGAACCACTACCATAGCTATTATCTGAATGGCTACGCCTGTTCCGCTTTCAGCCCGCAACTTTGCTTCTAGCTCTCGTTCGTGGTGTTCCTCGCGGTCTTTAGCTTATGAGAGGGATTTGATGAGTAGGGATGGCAAGGTGTGTACCTTCTTACTCTTTTTGCCACCACCAGCCTTCTTTCAATTGCTTTGGGCTTTGTATCCGTTCACGTCCTCGTCCAAGATCATCGACGGAGGGTTGACTTTCTTTCCCCAGCCTTGTCGTTGGGTTGTGTTCTGGGCTTGCAACGAAGGTTTTAACTTTGAAAGCAGAACAGAAATGGCGGCGAAATAAGCAAAAGAGACTGTGAGGGCTCTAACCTTAGACGAAAACACAAAAACCCCGCCTCAAGATTGGATCGGGATTTGATCCGGACGGCCTCGAGAGTCCATCACGATCTATTGTTCAAGTCGTGATCACGTTCAACGTTGCTCTTTCCTCTCTCTTCACCGTTTTCACGCACGGCCTTTTACTCTTTTACTTTAACCACATATCCTGGTTCTTGTACATTCACTGTAAGCTTTCTGTAAATCCTCAACAAACCTTGATGGCTCACCCCAATTCCTAAATTCAGACTCGACGAGCAAACACGACTTACTCGACGCCGGCCGCCTTCATCCACTTCGAACGTTCATCGCATATCCCTGCAGCTCTTTGATGTATGTATACGGTCTCTTGTGCCACTTGCAGACTGTCGCTGACTCCACACCCTACTAACAGATGCCTCGCGACGCACTCCCTGCAACTAACTTTCTGGAACTTGGGAACCAAGCAAATCATGGCCCCCGCGCCTTCTATATACTGCCATGCACGACCGATGCAAAAGATTCGGAGAAATCAATGGCGATTGCATTGTCAATCATGCACATGCCTGTGGCTCGCCTTGAGCTCCGCATCAGTGCGAAGCCAAGTGAGGTAGGCAAGGAACGGTCTATCTGACACCACCTACTCACAAACTGCCAGGGCGCCCACTTGCGCATGGCTCGTTCTCTATTCCGCATGCCCTGCTGCAAAGAAGTCAAGATAGTGTGCTGGTAGCATGTGCATTACCGCCTTCCGTTCTTAATTCAATCCTGTGTTCTAGACTGCAAAGTTACATATTTTCTTGTGGTATGATCTTCCTGGGGGCCTCGTGCCTCAGTCGTTTCGCTGCTTGGGGGCGCCGTAAATGTGATATTTTAATATCCGGGCTTGTCAGCGTGGGAGTTGGTGCCCACGGTTATTCATTTCTTGCTGCTTCGCTCAGTTTTACTTACGTCTCTCGCAGATTCTTCTGCTGCCTCATGGACAACATGCCGTCTGACTCCTGCAGACGTGGCTTGGTAGCCAACGTGAGGCATCGTATCACGGGCCGTTACCCTCCTGGAGAACTCCGTGGGCTGCTCGGCGCAATGTCAGCGCACAGTATAAAGTCAGAGCACAACTCTCTTGACTTGTACCACTGCTTCCTTCTGACATCCAGCAAACACTGTACTTCTCTCTCTCCCCAACAGTATGCCAGCGCCTGCAAGAGCAAACTTCCGTGACGATGTCAACACCCATGACGAAGAACTGGAAGCAGACATCTCTGTCGACGAGCTACCCGAACGGCCTGCTACGCCGGACAATCGTGCGACTGTCGAAGAACTACGCGAGGTAGAGTTGATCTCTCCTTATCATAAATTATCTTCTGATTCATATTCCTTTAGATTATCTTTGAATTCCAAGAGAAATGGCTGCTCCTTGAAGATGAGTTTTGCAAGCTGAAGGCGGAGAACAGGCAACTGAGGGCAATGATTCCGAAGCGAAAGTCTGGGAAAGTGACCACTGAGGATTCTCCAGCCATGCAAAGGTTGACTGGCAAGATCAACACGTACGGTCGGAAATTCATAACCGTCGCCCCATGGGTCGAATTTGCCGTTGTGTGCCCTGACCACGTTCGCCCTGATATTGAACCCCGAACGCCGCAGCGATTTGCGTCAAACACCGCATATCATAAGGGAACACTTGCGGAGATCTTCGACATCTTCCCGCAAGGCTCGAGAGTTCATCAAGTCATCGGAGACCCTTGGTTCAAAAAACAAGTATGTCAATTTGCTTTGCACATTCAGCTTGCTGACCATGTTCTGTGTAGTTCCGGCACTACCACGGCGATCAAAAGTCAAAATGGGTCGCAATCATCCACGAATTCATGGGCACTGCATTTCCTCAGGTCCCTTCTGACGTCTGGAAGGCCAGCGAGAAGCGCAAAAGTGATCCGGAGGTAATCCGTCTTCGAAGTGGCAGTCTTCGGGCTCCATTTCTGTACCCTCACGACAAGGAGGGCAATCCAGCCTACATGTTTAGAAACCCATTGCTACCCTTCGTGCGTACTTTTTATTGGTTTGTATAGAACTAACTGACAATTTTCAAGCTACTTCGTGTTGCTCTTTTCAATAAGAGCTCGATCGACTCACAACCTAAATCAAACTCCAACGGGATCAGATGGGGTGTGCTTGAAGTCACGGAGCCGATGATAGCAACCCTCCTCACAATAGTGAGTCCTCGTTTTGTTACCTTGTTCTCCGGCTTAACGCTTCAGCGTAGGTCATATATCACCTCATGCCTGATGCAGTCTTCCAACCAACCGGAGCCATCAGTAATTTCAACTATGTGGATTTTTACCACAAAATTCTCAACCTACTTGTCACAAAACGAAGCACACCTCGAGTGAAGGCTGCCTTCGAGATGTGGAACAAGGTCACGCTTGATGGCGTGAAGCCATCCGACGTAGAAAACCCGGCCGTTGACGACGAAGACGCTATCGCAGAGGCCGATCGAGTTTTCATGGAAATGTGGGAGAACGATGAGTTAGAGCGAGAGGTGGATGAGCTGAATGATGACGTGCATGCAATCTCGCTGCATAATCCAGATAACAGTGAGGTAAGCCGTTTCGGAGTGCTCTGATGATGACTACACTGACAATAACATCTTTATAGGACGAAGGACCTTACGACAACAACACTGCCCCTGTGATCCCAATAGCACCAACACATGCCTCCGCTGCCGCCGTGTCGCATTGGCTGGCCACCGCTGCATCTCGCACTGGCTCTTCATCTCGCGCTGTCTCTTCATCTCGCACTGGCTCTTCATCTCGCGCTGTCTCCGCATCTCACACGATATCTTCGCAAAGGCCTCAGCCTATCCAGGCACCCATCTCCAGGCCCGATGCTCCTTCCGATGTGGCGGATAGCATCATAACTATTCCAGCAGAAGCCTCTAACCCCAGACAAAAGAAGCCGACGAAGGCAGCGGCCGCTTCCGCTGAAAGTGAGCAAGATCCTGCAAGGTCAACACGCAGGGTGCGGCCTCGTCGAACGTAGTATACTCGCTGTATAAGATTGAACAATAAATATGTATGAAATCTTTGTACTGGATATGAATACATCTGGGTGATTCAGAGAGCTCGCAATGGTGCAAAGGCTATCAAGATGAACAACTACTATCTAGAGGGTATCATAATGTTCCTGCTACCTCATAAATCCCGGTGCACATCAGGATGGCACTTTGATATACCCCCTGTATCCAGATCCCTCCTGATGTGAGCTGTGATCTTTTGATATCGTGATAGCCTGACCTGTCATGACGCCATCTTTCTACAAAATGTCATCCGGATGGCATCGCGAGACTGTCCCGATCAGGGACTCCTTGAAATCGAGACTATCTCGATGTAAATTAACATCTAGCCCTCACGATACCTACAGACGCCTCGTGAGAGGCGCTCAAAATATGTGACATAAACTAATTACAAAATACCCCATTATTGTTTTTTAGAGTTTGACAGCTTTGACAGAAATTATACAATAGTCTCAATAATATTACAATATGCCCTACTACTGTCTTTCCGAAGTTTTGACAATCTTGGCCTTTCATTGTACAATAGTTATCAAGGTTTGACAATGTCCCTTACTTGTCTATTCTAGTGTTTGACAGAATTGACAGGGAGGCCCTTAATTTACACAAGGCATTTCCCACTGTAGTGGGAAATTGTATTACAATTCTACCTCCCAGGGCTGTGGCAGCCGCCATCTTGTTTTCACAAGGCAACTAGTATTAGAGAAACGATATCAAACCTAGAGCAACTCACACGGAATCTGACTTACCGAGGAATACAAAGCCTTCAAGCCGCCGGGGTCACTGCAGTGCGCTGTGAAACGCAACATCTAATAAGCAATGAACTTGAAAGTGATATCAGCAGTGGCATCAGCTCAGCTGTATCAGAATGCTCAACTGTAATCATACATGCGCTTGAACTGGCATTGTCCCTGTTAAACAGCAAGGGCTATTTCCCAATCTGCTAGTAGTATCAAGACATGCCACGGTTGTGTGTAGACAGGCCATCATGCTTGAACTTCATCGCCATGTCTTCTTTGACCTCAACATGCACTACAGGATGAGAATAGAGGAGATAGAAGAGATAGAAGAGATGAAGTGCCTTAGCATAGATGCGTGGGGTTATAAGGGAGCGGTAAGCGTGGCTTATTTGTTCAAATGATGTTCGGGAACAGATTGAGGGCGCTGAGCTGACGATGATCGCTGCCAATGGGTCGGATTAGGTCGGATGGGCTTGGAATGTTGGCATGAGCACTGCTGATAGTAAACACGTAGTAGCATGAGGCCAACTTGGAGTTGCACTCACTATCATCAAGAGAAGTTCATCAGGGAATTGGAGCTCGGGCCGCATGGAAACTGCCAGTGCAAGTGAAATACCTGAGAGTTAACTGGTATCATCTGACATGTTTAGGTCGCTCACTTACTGTGAAGGTGAGTCCACAAACCTGTCATTTACTTGCTGACCTGGTTTCACCTAGAAGTTAAGCACCGAACTGAGCCTCCCCACTGCTGGCCCAATCGCCTAGCGTCCAAGATCTGCTCGCCTCCTCGTGTTACTTATTCCCCACTTGTAATGTTCCTAGGCATTTCCGTATCCCTTCCCTAGCGGTTTCCCTTGCGGCGTCCATACCAACCGCGTTTGTCTTCCTTATAATCACATCCCTAGGGGATTGAATTCCCCCTTTTTCTGCGCTCCTTCGAGTTATTCCACAATGTCCACTAACCCAGAGGATCTATCCTACATACACCGCCGCTGTGTGCTCGTTGACGAGTTGGTCTCGTTGGAATGGGCCCATCTGCCTTACGACACCGAGGGTCGATACGATCTGCCTCTTATCTCGGTCTGCATGCATTGCCTGAGGGTGTGTTCATTCCTTCATAGTGTATTTTTGCCTTGCTAACCCTGTCCCAAGACTTGGCCGAGGAAGTGTACGCTGACCTCGAGGCCTATCCGGAGATCCCTAGGACGCCTGCTCCATGCCTGCCGTTCGACCTGGGCACAATGGAGTTGCTTGCGCGCATCCGTGCTGCAGCTCTGCCTAGCGGTCCTATTATCGACATAGAGGATACTCCTCCCGTTTCCCCTATTGAAGACAACGTCCCTCTCGCTCTGGAGACTGGCTCCCATGCCAACGTACTTATGCGCATCGCCAGGGAAATCCGGGACATGCACCAGAACACAGCCATTGCTATACGTTCTATGCATGAGGACGTCTCAATTTCCAAGCTGGATTTGGGGGTACTCGTCCGGACTTGTGACCAAAACTTGGCCTTGGTCCGCGCCCATACCACGCACCTAGGGAAGATTCAAGGGGTTGTCCATGATGTGGCAGAGGGTGTAGACATGTTACAAGGGGCTGTCCATGACCTAGGCAATAGCGAGCGCCAAGTTTGCGAGTTAGAAGGGAGGCTGAGGGGTAGTGCTAGAGAGAATGAGCATTTGAGGGAGGAGAGGGGTAGGTATAACAGATAACCCAAAAGTATGACTCACTTGTGAGGGGAATAAGTGAATGAGTAAACGAGTTAAGTATGGCTTGTTAAGCCTGAGTTTGTTGGGTAGACAATAAGTGAATAAGTCTGAGGATGTAGCCTCAGATGTGCCTGCTTATATACATGTGTACTAGTACCCCTGGGACCGGTAATGACCCCAGATACTACAGGTTACTAATCTAGTCACATGATGCTATGACATGCTCTGACACCATCCTGCCCAGGAGTGGTGTGCTCGGCATGATTGACCCATAGCCTAAATACATCAACCATAACCCTACATGTGATAACGTGCTACTGGAATATTCTAGCAAGGCCTAGAATGTGTCTAGGTGTAGTCTAGCTCTTCTAACAGTCTGGAACACTACCGTGTGATCTTTATCCCTAATCTGGAACCCTAACCCTGCATTCTATGATAAGATAAGATGTAGATATGATGTGACATTGATGTGACAATGAAGTGACAGTAACTATCAGTCACGGATGCCTAAATGGGAAAATCTGTGACAGTAGGGCTCGTTGAGGTATGCGTAAGGATCCTCTTCATTGAGGTGGCTGCAGCTGATGTACCAGCCCTAGGGGAACCCCAATGGTAAGGCTATGATTTGTGTACTGCTCTGTTATTAGATACCACCCCCTAGGCTGTGTGTAGCGTTCAACCCCCAATACCACATTGCTGCTCCTCCTGTTAACCAGTGAAGTCTGTGCTCGTCGGAGCGTGCGTGCATTTGTCCGCAGCATCCTCAGCTCCCTAGGGCCCTAGGGGTGAGAGTCCTCGATGCTACTTTCCCTGCGTGGTCCATAGTTAATGTGCTTTCTTTCGTGTGATTCGTATCCAAAATTGTCCTTTCTCGTAGTCCGTACATGTTGTGCGTCCGTGAGGTCTGTAAGTTGTGTCTGTGTTGTTGT
Source organism: Hermanssonia centrifuga (assembly GCA_001913855.2). Taxonomy (NCBI): domain Eukaryota; kingdom Fungi; phylum Basidiomycota; class Agaricomycetes; order Polyporales; family Meruliaceae; genus Hermanssonia; species Hermanssonia centrifuga. The sequence goes on along the minus strand of MLYV02000792.1, from coordinate 1,033 downwards.
GTGTGTTGTTGAATCCTTTCTTTGCCGTATTTAACTGCCCTAGGGAATGTCCAGGCTCTTAAGTTCCTCGGTTTCTGTTCTCTCTCTATCTCCTGGTTTTCTCCTGTACTCTCATGTATCCCTACACCCCTTGTCCTTCTTTGTCTAAGTGCTTTTGTTTCTCGCCTGATATTCTCACTTATACCGGCTCTGAAGAGGCAGGTACTCAAAGGTTGCAAGGTAAGTATTCGGAGAAGGAATCTGTTGTTGCTGAAGGCTCTGTGTGTTGACAACAGAGGTACGAGCGGTAGCAAGTGGAAGGCAGATATGGTGAGAGGACAAGATGATAAGGGGAAAAGTTGTTCGATGAGTGACGGAGACTATGGAAGCGATCGGAACATGCCAAGATGAGAGTGCTTCTGATGTTTTGAGTTTGGACTGGCAGCTTCGTCAATCCTGGGGAGTTTCTGATTTCTGGAGATGCTGGGGCTTACTGGAGGTGGTCAATCAGTTTTAACGCCCATTTCTCCAGTCCACCCAGATGCTCCAGTGCTGCCAGACACTGATATGCCCCCATTTTTATGCTAGTATACTCTCCTATTTCACCTTCCCATCTTCCGTTTCCATCTCCTTCACTAGTCCTAACATATGAGATTCAAACCAGATCCCAGATCTTTGAGCCAGAGAGGTTTGAGTCATACCTACAAAGAGGTCCAAGCACTTGGAGATCAGTTTCCCGGAGTATCTTGGCTTGTCTATCAGTAGTATGAGAGCTATGACCTTTGCCTCGGATCTAGCCTTTTAGCTTTCTTATTGTTTTCCTCATGCCTTGTTCTCTTCGTCTTTTGTTTCTACCACATGGTCTGCTGTCATATGGTTTGTTAGCATATGGTCTGCACTGGTTTCACCTTTTATTTGGTTTTATTTTTATTTTATTTGATATTTTCAAATCTTTACTTCAAATTTACTACATAAACCCCTGTACTTCGTCTACAACACCAGAGAAAAGAGTTCCCCCAGTTCCTAGTACGAGAGGGCAGTGTCCCTAGTCCAT